>CM042378.1:17149622-17219622 GCA_023634145.1 Thymallus thymallus
CTTCAAAAATGTGTATGACTACAGTATTTTACTGAAATACTTTTTGGAGTCTGTTTTCCACTAAACGTATATCTCAACTCCAAAAGCCAGTGTCCTCTCTCCAGTCCTCTCTCCAGTCCTCTCTCCAGTCCTCTCTCCAGTTATGGTTAAGAAACAACAGAAAAAGAGGAATTGAGTCTTAAAGCTAATAGAGAGAAGGATACACCAGTAATTCCTGTTTAGTGAGATAGCTTGAGATAAGTTGATAACAAAAAGAGAGATTGGTTGGTCTCTTTGAGTAGTTTAATACACACACAGCATCAGAACACAGTCCTCAGCGTCAGAACACAGTCCTCAGCGTCAGAACACAGTCCTCAGCGTCAGAACACAGTCCTCAGCATCAGAACACAGTCCTCAGCATCAGAACACAGTCCTCAGCATCAGAACAGTCCTCAGCAAAATAGCAGCTCATTAGGATACTCACACCCATGTATGCGGCATGTTACAGAGGCTACCGCCTGCACACACACACAATGCACTGCAGATCTCAGAAAGGTCAACACACACACACACACACACACACACACACACACACACACACACACACACACACACACACACACACACACACACACACACACACACACACACACACACACACACACACACACACACACTCAGCCAGGAGCCACTGCCCAGACTCCTGTCAAGCCAGGCTGCAATCTGCTGCTAACTACTGTCACTCACATAGGCCCTGTCTGCATCCCAAATGGCACCCTATTCCCTATATAGTGCACTACCTTTGACCAGGCGCCATAGGAGGCCCACTTTGTCTCAAATTATACACTATATTGTATAGCTCTGTCCACAGGTAGTTCAATACATAGTGAATAGGGTGCCATTTGAAATAGCCCATACTGAAGTCATGACTTGAGTTTATTGATTCAGGTGGGATAGATGAGGCTAGGCTAGACGCAATCAGGCTCAACACATTCAAATGGAAATAAGAGCTCATCTCTCCTCTCCATACACAAAGAAACATACTGGTATACAATACTGTATAAAGCTCAGGCACATGACAGTCATAGACAGATAGATAGTGAATCTGGTGCTCAGTGTCTCTGTGTATCTGAATTCAGAAGGCTAATAAACCCCATGTCGGTGTCCCAAATGACATCCTATTCCATAGTGCACTACTATTGACCAGGGCTCAAAGGGCTCTGGTCAAATGCATTGCACTATATAGGGGATATGGTGCTTTTTGGGATGCAGTGACATAGTCCATGATCTCAGAGCCAGGGGTCAGGAGGAGTTCAAAGCATTGCAGTATAGCCAGCCAGCTATGACGCTACAGGAGATTAAAATCACTCTCTCGGAAGCAGCATATTAAATGCTGCTTTTCACCTAGACTCATCCAAAAATGCTGTTGCCCTAGGTCTGGGATTTCTAAGACTACACCAATACTAAATACATGGCCAATATAAACGCAAAATAGCTCCAAGGTGCTCCGATGACGAGGTTAAATGCTGCTTTTCACTTAGACTCACCCAATCAGTCCAATGCTTAACCACTGTAGATACTGATTCTGAGAACTGCCGTTAATACTGTTATGCATGACAGGACTATTCTATTGTGGATGATCACAACCCTACATCTGAAAACTATTATTAGATCTCATTAATAGGAACGTTATGCCTGTCCCTTCCTGCTTGGAGACTAGAGAAAGAGGACTGTGATGTTGATACTAAGAGTCTTCAACACAGTCACTCTTTCTAATCTAATAACGTTCCAACAAATCACATCAAGTCAAATCACATCTTTTAGTGTATTTTAAACTAATCAATTCACTTCACAGTAAAATTAACACAGCTGTTCCTGTGGCTTACAGACTGATAGGAGACAAGGTGAACAATGATATTCTTCCCAGTTCCAACCGTTTGTAGTGGTAAAATTACACCAGTGATAGCTGAGCCATCTCTGATGACAACTGGTTGCTGGTGACCCCAAGGAACCACATAGATGTTCACTGAATAATCAGCATTGTCTTTCATGAACTCAACTCTGCTGCAGGTCGTCAGTTGCTCTGAATTTACAAACAGAGCTAGATCTTGAAATATAGTATTCTCTCTCTCTTTCTCTCTCCCTCTCTCTCCCTCCCTCTCCCTCTCTCCCTCTCTCCCTCTCTCTCTCCCTCTCTCTACAAACCCACAGCATTCACAGTCACAATGCACTATTGTCTATTAATCTCCCCTAAAGCAGCATGGAATTACAGCAAAGACTTATATTATGACATTATTAATACAGCACAATGCTGTATTACATTATAACACTACAGTAATAGTGTAGTAGTGGAGACAGCAGCCTGTAACCAGTCAGACCATGACTAGCTTCAGACCATGCTCTGGTAGACTGTGGCCTGTGTCATGGCTGCTGATGTCTGTCTGATCTCACGCATGCAGGGCTGCCTGCTCAGAGCAAGACCAGGGCTGTGGCCAGCTCCCCTACACACCTGAGATCAGTTGTTAGCTGTGTTTAGCGCCACTAATAGTGCACACTGTAATATACAGATCTGGGAACAGCTGTTAGATGTAGTCAGCTCCCACCGCCAATAAGACCTGACTGAAACCCTCAGTCAGACACGCAACCCTTAGGCAGTACGAACAGCATCTAACACAGTCTACCACCCAGTAGTCAAACATGCACAGCATCCAAAGAAGTCTTCTACAACCCAACATAACCCAGCACTGCAACAGACTACAGCACATCTCACTAAGAAAGTCAATCAACATTGTGGAACACTACTGGACATCTAAATGATCATGTTTGATGCAGGATAGGGGAGGTAGCTACAGCAGACAACCCACCCAGTGACAATACAATGCCAAATGAAGAGCCATAGAATTACTTGAACATAGGTCTAACCTGCTGATTCACATGTTCATGTCTGACAGTATGAGCTTACTGTACCATTACGTAACATGACCTAACACTGAAACAACATAACATCATTACCTTACATAACACTGAAACATAACATTATTACATTACGTAACACTGAAACATAACATCATTACATTACGTAACACTGAAACGTTGCACCTTTTTTTCCTAAGAACATAGATAGACATATTTGATAAATAATTTCAAAATACAGTAACCTCCTCCCACCACGAGCCCTGAGCCCTGCCCATAGACTGCAGTATAGATGTCCACCTGTCACTGAGCAGAGCAAGCAGCAAGGAGCCAAAATGGAGAGGTGTGTGTGCGTGCATGTGCCATTACCCCTCTTATGAATAGAACAGCTACAGCAGCTCAGACCCGTAGAAGCCAAGTGGTCATAAATCACTGCTGTTCCTGTTCTGAGATTCACAGAACTGAGGAAGATGCCAGACGAGATACTGTAATCAATTATTCAAACGCTTCCTTGCATCCATATTTAGCGAGAAATCCTGGACATGGCACTGCACTACGGCTGGCTGGGGAGAAAGCACAGAGAATACAGAAAGACCGACAGCGAGAGAGAGGGGGGCTGAATGGGAATATTGTACTCACATGAATTTCCAGGCAACCTTAGAGAGAAGTGTCAGCATCCAAGTCCACACAGAGAGCTGTCCATTGTCAGAGTGCTACTGTGTTATAACAGAATCCACAGAGGGAACGGCGAGACAGGAATAAAAGGGCAGGGTCTGCTGTGTTTGGGAAGAGAAGGAGAGAGAGACAGGAGGGGAAGGAGAAGAGAAAGGAAGGGAGGGAGAGGCGGGACCCATACAAACACTGTTTGAGGAATGGCTAGAGAGCAGTGGGAGGAGTTTGGCTGTCCAATGACATATAGCGTATGATGTAAATGATGTAAAGCATCCTCAGAATGTGATGGAGGGATACAGACTGTCTGCTGCAATAGGGTGTGACCTGTTTTAACTCCGCCCCCTGCCCATAAAAGGACAAAGGACGCTTTACAGCGCTTCCTCTGGTTCCCTTAGTGTCTGAATCAGGCTGCTATTTAAGACATAAGGAACACATAGCGAAGCTGCAGAGAAGACAATGGCCAAGCCCTATTGACTGTATTTACCATGAATAAATATAGCTTCAGGGGTTGCCTAATGGTCTAGACTTCTATACAGATAATTTAGATGTTGAACTAGGATTCCAAACAAGATTCCAAACAATGGATCTTGGGGTTGCATAAACCCACAGTAAAAATGTCTTATCTTTATGCACAGTCAGTACAGGATGAGAAGAGAAGTGGAGGGAGCGATGGAGGGAGGGAGGAGGAGACGGAGGGATGTGAAAACAGTAAAGCAGACCAGCAGGTACTTCTGTATTTTTTGTATTATTTATTTATTTAACCTTTATTCAACTAGGCAAGTCAGTTAAGAACAAATTTAAATTTACAATGACGGCCCTACTCCGGCCAAACTCCCTTTATGGTGCACTACTTTTGACTAGGGCCCATAGGGAAAGAGTGGCGTTTGGGACTCAGTCCAGGAGCATCTCTAGTTTTTCAACAACAAAGGCTTTGTGATCCTCACGATTCTTTTGTTCTCCTCCACAGCCATAAAATACTTCATTAAGGGGTTTAGAAGACTGGTGCATCTAGGTGGAGGAGATAGAAAGAGAGAGATGGAGTCAAAGGAGAGAGAGAGGAGGGAGATACATGGTGGCAATAGGTGTTGTGTTAATGCTGACACAGGTGTGCAGGGGGTGAAGAGGGGGAGGAGGGGGTGGCGGAGGGGCGGGGGCTGGCAGAGACAGCCCTCTCAGGGTTGCATTGTAAGAGATGGGGTTGCTATGGAGACTGCATCCAGCCCAGATGGCAGCCAGACAGACAGGCAGACTCAGCAGCAGCCGCAGACGCAGACGCAGATAGCAGAAACCAGACTGTACAGTAGATAACAGAGACAGACTAGCTGCTCGTCCTCTACACATACATAACGTCTGTGTCCCAAATGGCACTCTATTTCCTATATAGTGTACTACCTCTGGTCAAAAGTAGTACACTACATAGGACATAGGATCCCATAATGTTCAAGCAATAACTGTCCTCAGTGATCATTTTACATAATGGAAGCTGCAGAGCGGGATGGTGCAGAGCGGGATGCAAGGGGTACATTTGGGGGCTTCATGCTGAGGCCCTGGCTGCCAAGAGAGGCAGGGGGGTCCCTTGGCCTGGCAGAGCAGCAGGCTGGCAGAGCAGTACAGGAGGGTACATCCTTGGGGAGGCAGGTGGAGGCTGGGGTGCTGGGGTCCACACACTGAAGCAGTTTGGGGAGTACTTGATGGGTCCATGGCTCTCTCCCTCCATTGTGTTTGGACTGCATCCCAAATAGAACCCTATTCCCTATATAGTGCACTACTTTTGACACTGACCCCAATAAGAGCAATACAGCAGTGTCTGGTTGTTTGTATAAGACTACTAAGAGCATATGGGAAATATTCACCACGTATGTTTTCTTTTCAAACCAGCAAGAGAAGAGGAACACTTTAATAAAAATGAGAAGTTACGTGATAAATGTAATACAAAACACTTTTATTCTTTAACAGTTTGTTAATACTGTGTAATTCTCTTTACAGGCCCTCGTCGCTCTAAATAAATGGTATGTCATTTCTACAGCTCTGTAAGTATATCCTCCATCAATATAATTTAACAGTACTGTATATGGCAAAGATAGTTCCAGTATTTTCCACATTGGGTCCTTCTACTCAACAGTGGTTTTATTTAGTCAGAAGAATAATGCTGTAAATATATCACTATTATTAAAGACATTGGTAAATGTATTACATTAAGTGTCATGTTCTTCTCTGGGGGAATATGAGGTGGTACAACAAATAAACAGTGATTTGTTGGTGGCCTACAGCACACGACATGTGGCGTTGTTATCTCACTCTGCCACCTAGTGGAATAAAGTTCAATTTGTCTTTAGGACAAATTCTCCCAGTCCCAACAGATCATTATTTTCACAAAAAATCCACTTCAACAATTAAACCTTTATAAAATCAATGGATGGATATAAATATATTAAATAGTCCATAGGGCCAAGTCCATAGAACAATGTAACATCTGAGTAGTCTGAATCTGAATAAATATGAATCAAGAGTCTAGAGCACCTCTAGAGTCTATATCCTTGTTGTTAGCAAGGCTTGCTCTTCTTTCCCAGGCTTTCAAAGAAGAACATGAATCTATAGCTGTCTGGTTTGGGCTTCAGGCTCAGGGCTTGTCCAGGACAGACTCCTTTGTCTGCTTCTCCTGGTTCAGCTCTATGTGTATAGGTCTCTCTGCTGACAAACTCCTGGACACCAGGTCTTGGAGACCAGATTCCTCACATTGGCCTTCTCCTCTCTCCCAGGCGTTTAAAGAAAGACATGAATCCATTGCCCTCTGAAGGTTTGGGCTTCGGGCTCTTAGAAGGGTTAGCCATATTGTGTTTTGGGCTCTGAGAAGGGTCAGCCTGCTTGGGTTTCTGGGAGACGAGTGTCTGGAGAGGGCCGGGAGAAAACTCCTTTATCTCCTCATTCTGGTTGTGGTTCAGTTCTAGGTGTAAGGGGGGAGGTTTTGTCTTGACTATAGAGGAGCTCTTGTTTTGGTTGAGCTCTCCTAGCTCCATGTGTGTAGGTATCTCTGCTGCTGACAAGCTGTTGGACACCTTGTCCTGCTGGGCACCAGATGTCTCAGAGTGGCGAGGGGTGGTGAGTACCGCCAAGCCTCTGTTTTCAGAGTCCCTGGGGATGTTGAGACTTGCTGTCAAGACTTTATGTTTTGACATGGGGCTCTTAGACACCAGGTCTTGGACACAAGACTTCTCAAAGTGGCCAGGGAGCTTAGTGAGGTTGGGTCCTCCAGAGGCTATGTGTTTTGGGGACATCAGACCAGTGTCTACTGACTTCATCCTCCCTATGACCCCCAGAGTAGGAGTAGTAGGAAAAGTGAACAGATCATCCTCCTCCTCTTCCTCAGTAGGAGAGGTTTTAGGGGGGAGGGTAAGGGTGTGTCTGCGGTTGAGTATTCCCATGGGGGAGAGGTGAGGGTTCAGGAGGTACCTAGCCAGTCTCTCGCTGCCTTTAGATGCATCTCCCAGCAGCCGCTGTCTGTCCTCTTGAAAGGTCCTCTGGTGAGGGGAGGGGGAGGGGGAGGTGGAGGTGGACGAGGAGGTGATGGTGGAGATGGTGGAGGGTGTAGCATTAGTGTTGGTAGCATTGGGTGATCTTGTGGAGGTGTTAGTATTATTGGTGGCATTAGGAGACTTCTGCTGCTCCAGGACGTACTCCCCAGACGAAAGACTACCACGGCTGCTCTGATACCTCAGAACCTTTCTGGACACTTCACGCAACTTCTGGGCTTCTTCCACATTTCCCTCCTCCTCCTCTTTCTCATTGTCCTTCATTGTCACTGAGATGGGTCTACCTGTGGAGGAGCAAGAGGAGGAGCTGCTGCTACCAGTTCTCCTGGTTGGCTGTGTAGAACCAGAACTAGAACCTCTATGGTTCTGCTCTGGTTTCTTAGGGTTCTGCTGTGTCTCCTCTGGATGTGGAACCACGTTCTCCTTCCGGTTCTTTATGCTGTGGGACTCGTCCTTCTGGTCGCTCTGAGAGGTCCCAGACAGGTCTCTGGCCGAGTTCCACTCATTTTCCTTACACACCTCTGTGGCCTCAACAGAACCTCGGTTTCCCTGTTCTGCTGGGGGGAGGTTTGCTTGAATGGGGACAGCTGATAGGCTGCTATTGGTGGGGGAGTGTGTGCCCTTGTCTTTTCTCCTTTGGGACACATGACTGGTCAGGAACCTAAATCAAATCAAATCAAACATGAATGTCACAACAAACTTTAACAGAAAAAAAGAAAAACACAAAATAACAGATTATATTTCAAAAGAAAAGTTAAAAAGAGTGATGTTCATTAAAGTACTAACTTCTGTAGTATGGACTCCAGGGCCACACCCTCCATGTCCTTGTCCCGTACGGAGCAGGTGGCGGTGGAACGGCGTTTAGCAGGATTAGCATCGCTCAGCAGTCTGTCTCTGGTTCTCCTCTTCACCTCCGCCACCTCACGATCACGGTTCTCCTACACACAGATACAATAACACAATAACACACAATAACACAATAGCACATGCCAGAGACAGCGAACACTGGACTCTACCAAGAAAGCAGGGAAGGCTTAAGAGAAAACAGTAACTAGAGAGACACTCAATGAAGACAAAGCCAGCCAAAAGTCCTGAGATGGAGAGTGAGATGGAGAGCTGAAAGTCAATAATAAAGAGAGCATAAAATAATAGTATGTAAAAGGAGTATATTTCTAAACCATTTTTTACCTGGATGGCCCTCAGGAACTTCGCACAGAAAGAGTTGAAGATGGAGCAGCATTCATCCAGTCTGAACTTGCTGGGGTCTTCACAGAAGTACTCAGCCACTGAGTCACTGACTGAACCCAGCGACTGCAGAGAGAGCTCAGTCTCAGCCAGACGACACTCTGCTTCCTACATGGGACCACACACAGAACAGAAATAACTAAGGCTGTGTCCCAAATGGCACCCTATTCCCCATATAGTGCAGTACTTTTCAATAGACCCCTATGGGCCCTGGTCAAAAGTAGTGCACTATACAAAAAAAAAAAAGGGAAAAAGGTGCCATTAGGGTCACATTTCTGATCCTACAGGGGACCACAAACATCAACAACCTCATCACTGGTCCTAGAGTTGTAGATTCACCACCAGAGGTTATTAAGGCTATAACAAGGGCCCAGAGTTTTTCCTGGTCAGGTTATGTGGTCAGGCAAAACTTGTGGCCCTGGAAACATTACATTGGTATACAGTATAGGAGAAGGTAGCGATACAAGATCTGAAAGGTATGGAGAAAACACATGCAGGATATCTCACCTTTATAAAGTCCTCCATCTGAGCCTGTAGCTCCTCCTGTTTCTGTGCCTCCTCCTTCGCCTCCTTCACTTTCTTCACCTCTCTCTGAAACTCACTCTCTATGTCCTCCTTATGGATCCTTCGGGGGGGCAGAACACAAAGATCAATCACTCGGTACAGACAAATAGAAAAGCACAATCATTACATTAGAATGCCTTATTGTGAGGCAAACAGCAATATTATGAGATATTGTTGAAGTGCGTAAGCCATTGTGTATCCGTACCTTGCTGCATCAGCGATGTGTGTGAGATTTTCTGGGAATTTCAGCAGGGCCACATCAACCTTCTGAGCTTGCTATATTCGACATAAACATGAACAACTATTGCATCAGAGAAAAAATAGATTCTAGATAGAGTATAAGTAGATAAAGTATAAGTATAAGCTTTAAATAAGGGTTATCCTTACCATAACTACATAGTGCATGAGGTTCATGCCTGGTTTGTTGGCCCTTGTGTCCACTAGTTTCAGTAGCGATGCCATCCTAAAGCCGATGGCACTGCCAGCATAGCCTCCCTATGGACACACAGGGACGGCAGGTAGCCTAGAGGTTAGAGCGTTGGGCCAGTAACCGAAAGGTCGCTGGTTCGAATACCCGAGCCGATAAGTTGAGAAACCTGTCGATGTGTCCTTAAGCAAGGCACTTGCTAACCCTAATTTCCTCCAGTGTTGCCATACTACTATGGCTGACCCTGTAGGTAGGCTGTCATTGTAAATAAGGATTTTTTCTTAACTGACTTGCCTGGTTAAATAAAATTAAAAACAAGAGGACAAGTGAGAGTCAGTCAGGCTGACAAATTAACCTGAGGATTATTCATAGCTTAATATTTTTCTTGGGCTTACTCAAAGCTTCAGATGCTAACAACTTAGTTTACACCATAGATAAAGGTATACAGTGTATAAAATCATCTATGATATCATTGTTTTCCACTCACAGCGTTCATGTAGTTTCCAGTCTTCAACACCAGGCGGATCACAGAGTGTAGGTCGTCACTCTCTAACAGCTCTGGAGGGACAGACAGACAGACAGACAGTTGAGCTTAGTACAGATACACATTGGTCATATTAAGATCCAGATCATATTCAGACGCAAACTTAACCTTTTCCAGCTGTGATCATGGTGGCGATGGATTGTTTCATTTCATCCATGAGCGGGAAAAACTCTTCTTTGAGAACTAAACTGTTGAGGCGCTCCTCATAACTAAAAGAAAGGGCAAGAATATTGATTCATTCTATATAACACAACTGGCATTCAAGACTTAGAAAACATAAAACTGTACAAAACGGTAAATTAGATGTTTGTAGACGGTTCAACACACACACACACACACACACACACACACACACTCACCTGGGAACCTTGATCAGTAGTACCATAAACAGGTCTGCTTCAGGAAGAGCTGACTGGTCTCCTTTAAACCCAACTAGCTGCTTCACCTGCACACACACAACAGGTAACAATCTTAGTAAGACACAGCATTACGTTAATGGTTGTAACTTGGGAGAACAAGTGAGCGAAATATGATCAGTTCACTGTGGTAGTTAGCGTCAACAATGGCGGCAAACATCAGCTCACCCAATGGTGGCCGAACTGGAGTTTGCCCTTTGCGGACCACGGGTGTCAAAGCGACAGCGGGTGTCAAAATCTATGCTTGCCTACTGGGAATGGCTGTGTGAAGTATTGTACCTCTTCTTTCTCTGGCAGCAGCTTGCACAGCTCCTTCAGTTTACCTGTCCCAAATTTCAGGCCGTTTCCTGAACTGATGTCCTTGATCATGTCCCCTACTGGCCTGGGGAGAGACACAGACACTGATCAGTTACTGTATTATAACCAATGTGACTTTGGAAACATCATCGACTGATTCATTCACTATGTTCTCCTAGGGGACTAGTCAAGGAGAAGGGCTGTGATTCATTAATCTCCAACTACACAGAGTGGTAATTTCCCTGAATTTCTCATGCTCTAGGGTTGGGTTTCTAAATGTGTTGCTCATTTCGTTGTTGCTATGTTCCTTTAAGCCAGGTAAGCAAACCTCCTTCTTACCTCATTGGTTGAACACCCATTTACTGCATATTTTCCACTTAACCAACCATAGACAAGCCCTTACCTGCTACACATATACACCTACTACAGCTGAACTGGAAAAAAATGTTTTCTTTCCACAGAAGCACAAGGAAAAAAACGCTGACACAAAAATACATTTAACAGAAAATGCATCCATAAATGGACATAACAAAACATTGAGATGATAATGATTTTATGTCTTACTGCTTTATGCTTCATTGCTGCGAGAACACAACACTCTTCAGAAAATTAGACACTGTAGCCCATGGCATGTAGTCATTTTGTAATGTAATGGGCCTACAGAAATAACCCTTTATCAACACATTAATGCCATTTTCCAATAGTTAATCTGTGGAATGCACTGTTCCTGCAGTAGTTATCATGTGGAGTCGACCTGTTGGGACAAGCTGCTGTACCTCAGAAACTCAGAGCTGGGAATGTCAAGCAGCCTAGCCTCAGGACTATCAGGCCTTGCTGTCCCAAATTACACACTATTCCCTATATAATGGACCACTTTTGACCAGAGTCCTATAGGGTCAAAAGTAGTGCACTATAGGAAGAGGGTTCTATTTGAGACGCAACCACTATGTGTTCTTGATCCTGAAACACGTGGCTTTGACAAACCCACAGCTCCACACCTTCAGCACACTTCCAGTTTATAATGCATCCTAAATGGCAACCTATTCCCTATATAGTCCACTACTTTTGATCAGACTCTGGTCAAAAGTAGTGCACTATATAGGGAATAGGGTGCAATTTGGAACGTAAACTATCTTTGCCTCTCTCTGACACACCTCTTGAACTGTTTCAAAAAGATCCCAACGTTCATGCTCCTCTTGGAGTTCAGTATGGAGACCTAGTGGTGGTGGGACACATAGGCATGAAGGAATCAGTTAGTCAATAAAATAGAACACACAAACATCAGTTGGTCATTCCAGAACACACACATTCACACACACACACAAAGACATCAGTAGGTCAATAAATGGCGTTGAGTTTATCAGGAGCTTAGCATTTTGCTTAAACACAGTCTTCTTCTTTATCACAAATACATCCTCATTCACAAAAAAACAACTGATTCTGACGGTTAAGGTTTTACTGGTTTGATTGGCTTGTTTTTAAGAGTCCATGATAAGCCATTGCAACAGCTGTCAACATACTGACAAGTCTTGCTCCTCTATACTGAGTTAGAAATAAGGACAGGCACTGTAAGAGACTAAAGGCCAGTTTCGAAAGCACCACATTTGACCTTTATTGAACTGCCAAGGTTGCCTAAATGTGACAGCAGGGTGGTTTCACTAGCAAAACACAAGACACAAAAGTAGAGGGTCAATAATAGCTTTGTCAATATGACAATAGCATTGTATACTAGGACAATGATTCACAACAGTTCTGTAAAATCCAGGACCGACACCTATAGAAAGCGAAGTACTGTATCTTAGCCCAGTTCATTGTTATAGAAGTAGCAGTGAATACTGGTGTACAATACATACAAGTATCAACTGTATGGCAACAATTAGCAAATATCAGTGGTTAATTTACTCTCCCTGGGTAAACTAATGAAGAATAGTTAGGCTATATTGACTCCACCCTTCAGTTAATACATCAAATGATAACTTAATGAAACACCACTGCATAAACATCCAATGTTTGTTAAGAAGAGAAACATTAAGAGGAACATGTTATAGTTCCAATAAAACCACACAATATCATACATGAAAAAGGGAAATGGATATATTGTAAAATGATGGTAATATTGTCTAACTGTGTTGCTTAGTCTCCATTTTTTGTAAGGGGAACTAGTGCTTTATCTATAAATCAGATTAGATAGCCTTTGCTGGTGAACTAATGCTACTTGCAGAGTGCATATATTTATAATCAATCTATTCTCTGAAAGTTTAGTTAAATCAAGCACTCTGGCAGTTGGCATTCAAATTATGTTATACACTTGATAGGTATGTGGACAGAAAGAGCAGACAGCCTTCCAGTTACAGCATGTTAATGAATCATATAAAAAGAGATTTAGGGTATAATCGTCTCCAAGCTTCGCTCATGCTGATTGGTTTGTTTTGAACACAACATTTTCACTAATACATTGTTGCTTCCTGGTGTAATTGAGTTTGATCCAAGTGAGAAAATCATGCTAGTCACACCAAGAGAGGCTGCTTCCCAAATGGCACCCTTTTCCCTTTATAGTGCACTACTATTGACCAGAGCACAGACCAGAAAAAGTATAATCATTGAGACAAACAGGAACCATGGGCTGATGGAACTGATCTATTTCCCAACCTCCACCTAGCCACCTTAACCGTAACCCTAACCCTGGTCGTTATCACTACATGACCGAGCCGGTTACAACAGAAAGGCTGTAGGAAAACAACTGAGCAAGGTAAGAATGACAGAATGTTGCATGACATTGGAGAGGCCTTGGCTGGGCCCAGATAGGATATGTATGCCTCGTAGACTTATATACCAGATCAAGGAGCAAAATAGCTGATGTGGTTCGAGCTGTTGTTGTAACTCTTGACTTCACCCTACTCAACTCCAGCTGCCAGTATCAAACTAGAGAAGTGCTTCCTGGTACAGGAGGTTAGGTCAACTCACCACTTCTGTGTACTGCCCGTTGGTTGGCTTGCCTCTGATACTCTGTCTGTTCAGAGCCTTCTGTCCCTGTCCCTGTCCCTGCGGTTGGCTGTGACTGAACAGCTCCTCAATCCTCTGAGTGTCCAGCTCATACTCTCCCAGGGTCTTCTCTTCCGTCCAGATGTTGTGTTTGCCCACCACCACGTGTTTGGGGATTGTATCCCAGTTGAAGTTACGCATCTTGGAGCCGCTGCGCTGGATGCCTCTGGATAGCCCGAAGCCCATGCCAGGGGGCGGAGGGGGGCCTGGGGGAGGGGGGCCAGGTGGAGGGGGGCCAGGTGGAGGAGGTGGGGGGGCGAGGGGAGGAGGTGGGGGGGCGAGGGGAGGTGGTGGAGGAGGAGGAGGAGGAGGAGGAGGAGGAGGAGGAGGAGGAGGAGGAGGAGGAGGAGCGACTGCTGATTGCATCTTTAGTGGAAAGGAATTAGATGGACCAAGGATCAGGAACAGATCATGGTCTCATCATTATGGCTTCATCATCACCTCCATTTTGTACCTGTAAAGTGTCACGGAAATGTTATTTGATTAGTGTTGAATATCAATTATTGAAGAAGGGCGGCAGGTAGCCTAGCGGTTAGAGGGTTGAGCCAGTAACCGAAAGGTTGCTGGTTTGAATACCTGAGCGTGTGTCCTTGAGCAAGACACTTAACCCTAATTTGCTCCAGCGACTGACCCTGTAGGTAGGCTGTCATTGTAAATAAGAATTTGTTCTTAACTGAATTGTCAAGTAAAATAACAAAGAGGGTGATATTTTCCTTGATTGATCCTCCTATAAAGAAACTATGGTAAACGTTTAACACAGAATGGTAGGCATGCAGCATAACTTACTTCCCTATACTGGATTCCCCAGCACAGAACAAGCCTCGTGATAATTGTGGCTGAAGTGCTCAAATGAGACAACATGATAGATAGATAGATAGATAGATAGATAGATAGATAGATAGATAGATAGATAGATAGATAGATAGATAGATAGATAGATAGATAGATAGATAGATAGATAGATAGATAGATAGATAGATAGATAGATAGATAGATAGATAGATAGATAGATAGATAGATAGATAGATAGATAGATAGATAGATAGATAGATAGATAGATAGATAGATAGATAGATAGATAGATAGATAGATAGATAGATAGATAGATAGATAGATAGATAGATAGATAGATAGATAGATAGATAGATAGATAGATAGATAGATAGACAGACAGATTTTTTTATTTATTTGATGATATCAAAAAATGCTTAATTCAAAATACATTAAAAGCAGCCTAATGATAAAATGAGTGTATGAATTTACAAGTCAAAACAATACATCCACCAGAAAAACTGAATACAGTAGGCTAACTATTTTGATCAGGTTTTCTCTTTAAGCTACTAACGTCTTATAACATTCAAAGTAAGGGAAGAGGATTCGGTAGCCTACCTTACTTGCTCGATAAGCAACGTTCCATCAAGAGTAAAAACTATTTCGAAACACCATAAACTACAACTCAATTCAATTCATGAGTTAGTCAGGCGCCTTCCTCTTCAAACTTCAACATCAGAGGTGTGAGTTGAGTTTATTAATACTACTGGTCTGCTACCAGCGCTGTCAGGTTTCCACTAGATAACTCAGCCACAAAGTCAGGTTTCACAACCACATAGTCAAAATTGGCAAACAAAATGTATAATATGCTAAAGGTGTTCATTTAAGGTTCGGGTTAGGCATAAGGTTAGCAATGTGGTTAAGGTTAGGGTTAAGGTTAGGTTTAAAATCAGATTTGAAGAAGATCAATTGTAATTATGACTTTGTGGCTGTGTTAACTAGTGACGACCGCGGTGTCAGAGGAGAAGTAAAAGCATGTCGCAACTTTACCTGCCTACGGACTGAGCCCAATGACGTATATAAACCCTGGATTGCACATACTACGTATTAGCCATACTACGTATTGGCCATTGAAAGGCCGTGTAGCCACTGGTCGGCCATACTGGCACTCCCGAGTAGGAACAGTCCTCCATAGGAATGAATGTAATTATACAGTTGTTCAATTAAAACTGCAATATGTAACTTTTTGGGTGACACACATATAAATGTGTGTTATAGATCTGTCATTGTCATTGTTTAAGAAACAGTAGATCTGTTCTATTTCTTTGCCTCCCATTATTAAGTGCACTTTTTGCTTCTTTTACTTTTGGTTTTGTACATTAGCTTCAAACAGCTGAAAGTACAATATTAATGGTTATGGAGAAAAAAAATTCACAGCGCTTAGATTCTCTACACTATACTTGCTTGTTTTGACACATAAACTGAAATTAGGCAAACTATTGGATTTTTAGTGAACATGACATGGCAGAGTGATTTCGGCATTGTGCATCTTTAAATGTATCAAGGACAAAATTACATGTATTTAAGTGTTTTTGTTAGTAATCTAGTAATCTAGTGTAATATTAGCAATCTCTAAAAATGATATTTTAAGGAAAATGTTTTCATGTATTTTTTTTATTTTTACATTTTATGTTTAGCTAACATAATATACTTTAAATGTATGTCGGAGGTGTTGTTGCCTTCCCTCAACACCTGGGGACGGCCCGTCAGGAAATCCATGATCCAGTTGCAGAGGGAGGTGTTCAGTCCCAAACTTGGTGATGAGTTTGGAGGGGACTATGGTGTTGAACGCTGAGATGTAGTCTATGAACAGCATTCTCACAGTTATTTCCCCTCTAATCCAGCTAGGAGTTATGACTTTAAGCATACACTACCACTTGATAATTTTATAAATATCCATTATTTAAGGCTTACTGTGTACCTGTGCTTGTCCTGATTGTTATAGAGTTGTCAGTTGGATTTGGAATCCATCGTTTTTGGCATTTTATGCATCGCCAGCCAAAACAAACAAATATGCTGTCCAATGGCCAATCCTTCTCCATTAACAAATAATGGCTCCATTGGCAGAGGTCGCGTAAAATGCTACATTTATCAAAAACGACAGATTTCAGCAACCAAATAAAAGCTTGCATTTACAAGGAAAGCTTTAAAGAACTGCTGTTTTTACAAGTATTGATTGACAGTGACTCGATGAAGTCGGAGGTGCAGTCCTCCCACATTCATCGCCACTCAACTCCATTGTATTTGTACATTGTGGAGTTGAGAAACACGGCTAATGCGATCTCCATACCTGGCTTGTGTTCTTGCCTGGAGCTGTGAAACTGGTAATGCAAATATAAACATTTGTTTGTCCATACAATCTACGATAGGTGAAGCTGCTCAACCAGTCTTCACCTATCGTCAAACGTAATGCATTCGTTTTTTCATCAGACAGCGACACTATGCTCTATACTAGCTCACTATAAACCACTATAATAACTCCACACGTACAAACCACCCCAAAATAACTCACTTTAGCATCTTATTAATACCATATCGGAAAAGTTTTTATTTATTTAACTAGGCAAGTCAGTTAAGAACAAATTCTTATTTACAATGACAGCCTACCGGGGAACAGTGGGTTAACTGCCTTGTTCAGGGGCAGAACAACAGATTGTTTACCTTGTCAGCTCGGGGATTCGATACAACAACCTTTCGGTTACTGGCCCAACACCCTAACCACTAGGCTACCTGCCGCCCAATAGTAAATACCATTACAGTCACTACCACTACTGCTACTATTTCCCAGCCATAACACTTCAAGACTAGTAGGCACACACATTTTGTTTTATATGAAATTTCCTTTTCTAGTTTGTGTTAGAACTGAGTTTTTATATGAAATTCTCAGTATCATTAACTAAACACATTCAGCGGTTCAGGGCACACCTTTTGGGATATTACATTTCAGGCACCCTATACTTTTTAGATGAAACATGTAAACATCATGACAGTGGAATTGTCATGATGTTGACATGTATGATTAAATAGCAATATTCTGTGATTAAACATGGCGCACATTCCAAAGTGCACCCTATTCCGTTAGCGCAAGGTTCAAGCAGACAAAGAACGTCACATACTCCAAACGTTTGTTTTCTAAAGGAAACACAGTGAGGATGAATATAATGAGCAACTACGTATTTTTTTTTAGAATTGGACCATGTAGCTCCTAGCAACAAAAAAGCAATTTACATTTTGAAACTTGAATTATCTCAAGAGAAACGGTCAGTTTCAATCAAGTCACGGACTGTGGGTTTTTTACGTGTCAAATGTTGCCTACTGGTGGAATAGTTAAAGTAGGTTTGTCCACAGACCGATTAAAGACCTATAACTTCAAAAGCTGTTTAATAGACTTGACAGCTATCAGCTCTCACTCTGACTTCACCAGATACAAATCAAATAAAGCTTGATCATAACCCTGATAGGCAGTTTGTGACGCAACCCTGCTATTCCCTATTTCGTGCAGTACTCAAACATAGTATGCTTCTTAGGCAATAAGGTGCAATTTGGGAGGCAGGCCAGGACAGTAAAGAAGACAATCACAGATGGAAGTACCAATCATTTTTCAGCCATGTTTTGGATTGTATTGCAATGTAATGTATGAACACACTATGGTACAGTACTTATACAGATGACTACAACAGTACTTATACAGATGACTACAACTCAGTTGACAGCAGATGGACGGATTGTTATTACTGTACAGCTTTTGTGGGGAAACATCAAGTCTCTATGGAAATATCAAACCATACACGGTAAACCACCATCATTTAATATACTGTACACCATGTCCATAATCGGTTTTAAAACGAGACAACATTGATGTTGAAATGTGAGAGAAAAGAAAAACATAACATGAACATATACATTTGAATGGAATCAGTCAAGGTATTTTTATTTTATTTTAATTTGCAATGAGCCAAACCCTCCCTGTCACTGCAGGTTGTGACACAGCCTGGGAACGAACCCAGGTCTGTAGTGACGCCTCAAGCACTGCGATGTAGTGACGCCTCAAGCACTGCGATGTAGTGCCTTAGAACGCTACGCCACTCGGGATGCCCAAGTCAAGGTATTTTTATGAACAAATGTTAACTGTACTTGATTATTGGGCTATTGGATATGTTATAAAGACATAATAACCTAATCAGAGGGAGATTATCGTAAATGCAAAAGTTGTACTTCCTGTCCTCAAAATCATTGATTGACAAAAGGGGCAATCTGGGATTGGTACAAATGTATTTTTTGACTTTTAAATTCATGGTATATAGCCATTGATTTTTGAAAATCTTTGCTTTACACATCCAGAATTGCCCATCATTTCTGTCATCAATAGTATCCCACAGACTGTAGGTTTCTCCCTTTGCTCATTCATAAATCTACCTCTAACCTTCACCGGATGCAAACAATTTAACTGGTCCAGATGTAACTGGTCCAGATGTAACTGGTACAGATGTAACTGGTCCAGATACATAGCCTATTCTTAATATCCTCTACATATGTAAACAGTTTACTGACCTTCAAATGATGACCTCTGGAATGCTTTACATAACGCTTTACAAAAAAGCAACAACAATGATTACATTTATGTGCAAAGTATAAGCTTCTCAAAGTAAGATAAATTAATAGTCAAACTCCATAGCAACATAATGAGACTCTGTGGTGAATAATTAACACAACAAATCAACATAAAAAAGACATTCTTTAAACAAATGAGCAATGTATTGGCAAAACTACATGAAACTAGATAAGAGTTATTTTCCTCTTAATCGTCTCTACTTGTCCCATCTCTGGTTTGTATTTACAGTTTGTGTAGATTTCATATATCTGTTAAATCGGTCTATCCA
The DNA here is from genome assembly GCA_023634145.1 of Thymallus thymallus. Classification (NCBI taxonomy): domain Eukaryota; kingdom Metazoa; phylum Chordata; class Actinopteri; order Salmoniformes; family Salmonidae; genus Thymallus; species Thymallus thymallus. The sequence goes on from CM042378.1 coordinate 17,168,963, forward strand.
TCCATCCATTCCTCTTGTTTCTTCCAACCCTAGTGTGTCTCTCCATCTGTGTGTCCCATATATACCAGAGACCTGACTGAGACCTGGGGCCGTATGTATCAAGCATCTCAGAGTAGTGCTGATCTAGGATCAAGTCCTGCCTAACCATTTAATCTTATTCATTATGATCTAATAGGCAAAACTGATCCTAGATCAGTACTAGTACTCTGAGACACTTGATACATACAGGCCCAGAAGACTGGGAGCTAATCACTCTAGCTCTCCTCCAGCCAGGAGGGCTTGTCTGACCCTGGGGGCTTTAACTTGACGTTGAACTGTCTCAGTGTCTGTTCCAACTGCTGCTGGTTCCCAGCGAAGTAGGCTGAGATAGCATTATGGAAGAGGAGCAGCTGCTTGTGCATCACCTTCACCTACACACACATAGAGAGAGAGAGAGAGAGACAGAGACAGAGCGAGAGAGACAGACAGAGAGAGGGAGAGAGAGGGAGATGTAGCATTTTTGTAAACCACCAAACTTACCAATTAACTAACTAACCCACCTTGTTCTCCTCCAGGAACTTGAGTTTGATGGTGACGTCTGAGCGCAGCCGTTCGTACTTGTCTCTCTGCACCTGGTACTGCTGCTGGGACAACTCTAAACGCACCATGGTGGCAGCATCACGAGGACCCAGACTCAACTCCTCCAGGTCGGCCCTGTACGCATCAAACTCCAGCCTGGGAGAGAGAGAGGGGAAGAGAGGCAGCGTAAAAAAAAAAATAGGCTTGGGCGGTATCCAGATTTTCATACCGTCATACCGTTTGTTCTTCTGCCATCCCTGGCAAAAAAAAAAATCATAATTTCACATAAACGCTGTTAGCAACAAGCGAAAACTAACATAAACTAAAATGGCAAAGACGGGCAAATCCAGCTCATAAAGTTATACAAGCATAGCTAGTAGCTACCGAATGTCATTTTCAGTGAGTGTAGACATTTAAAAGCGAAAGTGAATGAGAGAAATTGTGCAAATGCTTTTCTGAAGGAAGAGCAGCATGTGTACACGGAGCAGAGGGGAGAAGGAACGGAGGAGGGAAAAAACACTAGTAGGAAGCACTGGGAACAAAAGGCAGCTGTACAGATAAATCATCCAGAGCTCTTTGACTTCTCAAACACGGCAGGAAGCCGCTATACGATATCTGATGGCAAACGTTTATTATTGAATTCCATACAAGTGTAACTTCATCACTTATGTACACCGCACAACAGAGACTCGCCGATAGATAAAGAACGCTATGAACTCACCAGCTCCCACTGTCTTCCGTTGTGCTATTTATAAACAAACATGTGACTGGCTTAACTGTTCTGGGGAACTACAGTAAGCTTCATAATGTAAAATAATTTGAGAGGTAAAATGAAGAACACAATCTGCTTCATCAAGGTTTTGCACAAGTTGACTGCAGATATTAACTTAAAAAGTAGCTAGAAATATTCAAATTTATTGAAATAAATAGTTTGGACAGTATTGGAAAAACCATCCCGTGGCTTTTTCCAAATACCTCGGTATACGGTATAACACCCAAGCCTATAAAAACACCCACATAACACCCTATAACCCTCAAACCCACCTCCTCCAGGTCTGCATGGTACACATCAAACTCCAGCCTGACACACAAACTATGATCTCATGTACAGTAGTCAAAGACACTCTATACAGTATGTCTATGTCAATCAAAGATATAGGGCCACATTTTCGTGGTGTAAAGGAGCCCATATGTGTAAAAAACTGTAAACCTCATTATAACTTGGCGGTGTGATCATTTGAAACTGTTGTGTTAGGAGGAAACTAGTACAGCATCACTGCGGCCTGCACCTTTCTAACCGCCCATGTTAATTATTACCTTGCAGCCTCATACAGTTTGATGGTCATCAGTGTGTCCTCCATGGTCTTGTTGACCAGTGTATTGATGCTGGACACAAAAAAGTTGATGGCTCCAAGAAGAGCCTCCCCATTCCTACACAACAACTTCTGGGTCTCCGCGTTGTAGCCAAACTCATCCTGTGGACACAAACACTCGCGTTTACATAAGGACTGTTCCTCTACTTTAGGTATTTATTCAGGAAGGTAGCCTGGATTCCAGTGATCAGTGATACTGATATGCTTTGTTTCCAACCCAAAATTACAGCCTGGATTGTTAAGCTACATTACTGGAGGCCAATTTCCCACAGTGTCCCATCTGCAGCTGATTTATGTCTGGGCTGAGGTCTACGGGTAAAGGTTAGGGGTTAGAATTCAGGGGTTAGAGGTCTTTCTTACCCGTAGTTCAGGTGATTTCTGGCTGAGGTCCGCGAAGGTGTCCCCCAGGGCCTGCTGGGTCTGGACCATGTTGTAGAAGTGGCTGGTCAGGGCACTGGTCAGTCTTAGGACAGACTCGTACTTCCTCTTGGTGTCCCTGAGCACATCTATCTGGGCCTCCAGCTCCAGGTCCACCGTCCGAGAACCACGGCCGAACCGCTCCGAGAACATCTGCTTGGTACACTGGTGTAAAAATGGAGAGAAGTGATTAGAAAAAAGGAGAGAACGGACGAGAATATATATTTGGCACACTGGGATAAAGACGACATGGAGAGATGTGATCAGAATAGAACCTAATAGAATAGTTGCTTGTTTTCCAAGGAGGAAATTATTCCCACAAGTCTTGTATGAAGAAAAATTATCATACCTGTGCAGTTGCAATCACACCCATATAACACAGTGAGGATTCAGTGAAATATGGCTTCAACACATTTTCCCCAGGAGACAGGTTTTGTTCTGTACCTTGTAGGTGTTGATCCCCCACTTCTTAACGCTGTCTAGCTTCTCCACAGCCACACCACGGTTAGCCTCCTCCGCTGACAGGTTCTGGTTGCTGTTACCGTGGTGCATCCCCGAGCCTGACACAAAGGACAATAAATAATATAGATAGATAGATAGATAGGTACTTTATTGATCCCCCGGGGGGGAAATTTCACTCTCAGAGGATTCTTTAAAGTGGTTGGTTGCTGAGACCTAGTTGATAAAGTCTACAGTAAATAAGATGGATCTTCCATCTCATTTACTATGAACCCTGTCACAAAACCAGCTACAGTCAGTAGCACTACGACACACAGAGTACACACAAAGGCAGATCAGTGCTTCCTTGGGCACTCTCCTCACCACTACTCCTCAAAGTAAACGCCTGAAATATTCCTTTCATGTACCAAGTATGTCTGAGACTAATAGTATGACAGTGATTGAGTGATCGGTTGAGAGTGAATTAAATGAATGAGGGAACAGGGTGAAGTGAGGTAAAGGAGGGTGGTGATGTATGGGTCCAGCGTAGGGCTCCAAGTTCCAGGAACCATTGTTGCAGAATTCAGGATTCAGGGCTTATAGTAATTCTGGAATTACCTTCCAATTCCGGAAATCTTCCAACCAGGATTTCTGGAAAACCTGGGAATTTTGCAACCCTTGTCCTGTGGTACCTGTGAATGGCTGGTCGGTCTGATTCTGGTTGGCTATCCTGCTGGCTGCTGATTGGCTGGGGACCAGACCTACACCCTGCCCCCTGGACTTCATTCGCAGGTCTGAAATGGACATGGCGGGAGGGAAGGGGGAGGATGGGGAGAGGAGATGTGAGGATATGTGATGGAGAGAATAGATGTCAGTGAAGGTGTTACAGGGGTGAGAGGATGTGATAGTGAGTCATGCAGGTTTTCCATGTCGAAAAAACAACAGAAAAACAACAGATGGAGAAAAATGTTGAGAACATAAGTAGTAGTAATGTATGAAATTATGCACATGTCATGTGGTGAGTTAAGGAACCTCGATATACCATTGGTTAACTGCTTCATGTCACATTTGCATACACAGGATGCATCCAAAATGGCACCCTATTCCCTCTGGGGGAGCCATAGGGCTCTGGTCAAAAGTAGTGAACTATCCATTTGGGATGTAGTTGTCATCATTAGAAACATTCAGGCAAATATAACACAGTAAATAAAACAGCTCTGCAATAAAGTCAATCAGGTTAGTAAACATAGCTATTTTATTTAGTTAACATCCACTGACATGCATTCAGTATGCATTGGCCAGTACAGCAGCCTTCCCTTGTTCCCCGTGACATCTGTAGATAAGAGGTACAGTGTTGTTGAAGAGAGGGACTTCAACTGTGTCTGGGGTTAAACAGCAACCCAGACTACAGGCAAGGCTCCTTCACCCACAGAATTAAAGAGTAACTAATGGAAACACCCTTGAAAGTGTAAACAGGTGAAGAAAAGAAAAGAGAACTGTTAAAGGCAGACTCAGCGATATGAAGTAGATGCAGAGTGAACAGCATAGTGGGCCAATTTAGGCAACAACTAAGAGTGTTGAAGCTCGAGGCTCAACTTCTCCGGTGTTTCGGTGCCCTGGCTATCAGGCTGTGAACAGCGTGAAACGAACCTGTGCACCTGCGCAGATACTGTGTGTGACTTTTAATTTGTATTATTATTTATTTGCACCAAAGAAAACAAGTGATAGACAACAATACGGATAAAAACAAATAAAAAACAAAAACAGTGTTGTGCAGATGTGGTTGGAAGCCCAAGGGCTTATATGAAAACCAAACAACAAAAAAACAATATATACGGTGAATACCGAAAGTATTCAGACCCCTTGACTTTTTCCACATTTTGCTACGTTACAGCCTTATTCTAAAATGATTCAATAAAAAATTGTCCTCATCAATCTATACACAATACCCCATAATGACACATTGAAAACAGGTTATTAGAAATTACTGCTAATGTACTAAGAATAAAAAACTGAAATACCATATTTACATAAGTATTCAGACCATTTGCTATGAGTCTCTAAATTGAGCTCAGGTGCATCCTGTTTCCACTGATCATCTTTGAGATGATTTTACAACTTGATTGGAGTGTACCTGGGGTAAATTCAATTGATTGTACATGGCACACACCTGTCTACATAAGGTCCCATTGTTGACAGTGCATGTCAGAGCAAAAACCAAACCATGAGGTCAAAGGAATTGTCCGTAGAGCTCCGAGACAGTATTGTGTTGAGGCACAGATCTGGGGAAGGGTAGCAAAACATTTCTGTAGCATTGAAGGTCCCCAAACACACTGTGGCCTTTTAAATGGAAGAAGTTTGGAAAGACCAAAACTCTTCCTAGAGCTGGGCCAATAATTCCATCAGGACAAACCGCATTGGGGCAGTTGAAAATATAGTCTTCACCATTCTTCAAACCAGACCTTGCTAAAGGGACTAGGCTATTCATTGATTCAATAAGGCCTAAGTGGACATAATTAATTGGACATTCCAGTAATGCACTGCAGTGAGAGCAGTAGGGAGCGATAGATAGCTGTCTGTACCTTTAATGGAGCTAGTGAGAGCAGTAGAGCAGTGTGTACCTTTGATAGAGGAGGTGGGTATGATGCCCCCTGCAGGTCCTCCGTAGCCTCCAGACACAATGCTGGTCTCATTCAGGTTCGGACCAGACACCATCACCTGCTGCAGGTCCTAAGGTGAAGCCACAACACATCAATGGAATAGATATAGCCTAACTCTAATCAGTCCCTCGCAGATTTCACTGAGATTTATGCTTGATTTTGCTGCGCCAATTCTGACATTTTGCAATGACAGACGATGGCTTAATTTAACTATATTATGTGGTAAATGTGCAGTGATTGGTTGAAATTACGAGCCCTCTTTTTGTACTGCGGTGATAGGTCAGTTTTATACAATAATATTGCGACGATTTGACTGCTAAAAAGAGTCCTGGAGGGACTGACTAATGCGTACTGCTCCTATAGAGTTTATTGTCAACCTGACAAAGACCTTCCATATAGGCCTAATCTTCGTTGTACACACACTCACACAGATGAAAATGGTTCAGTAGAAAAATAATTAGGTGAAAAACAATTGATAAAGGTTTATTGTGGTTAGTCTGAATGTCTTCCATGTTAACATGTACACTACATCTAAATCTACAGTTCTCCTACCACAGCGTGACACACTCTCTCTCATCCCTTCTACTGCATATCCCTACCTTCTCATCTAAGGTCCACTGAATCTTTGTAGCCTGCACAGAAGTGAGACATAATACAGTACAATAAAATACACAAACAAATAGTTGATGTAATGAGGTCACCACACACAGTAACCAAATAAATACTGTACATAGTAACTGTATCCCAAATGGCACCCTATTCCCATAGGGTGCTGGTCAAAAGTAGTGCAATATAGATAATATGGTGCTATTTGGGACACAGACCATATGACCCACCTGCTCCAAACTGTCATCCTCAGCCAGGGTCTCTCCATTGCTGTTGATAGGAATCTCCATGGTAGCCGCCTTGCCCATAAAACTGTCTGCCATGGTGGTAGTCTGCAGGTGAGAGAGTGTTGGGAGAGAGGCAGAGAGAGGGAGAGAGAGAGGTGGGGAGGAGAGAGTGCACGATCATCACACACACACTGAGCTTTTGACATTAATGATAGGAATGGTTTCAATGTAAATATGGGTAGAATCTGCCTAATTCAGCATAATATTCAGCCTAGCCAGCTGTGATATGTAAAAATGCAGTGTCCACATTCCTTAGGTAGCTGGCTGAGCTGTCTGCTGGTACAGTTACAGTGCTGAATGCAGCGATAACCTGCTCTCACTACAAGCCATCACATTTCACAGTACAACAACAGCCATAGCTAGTTATTTGTGATCATTATTCGTGTTATATCTAGTTAGTTTGTTAGTCTCAGCAATACGACACCTATCTAGCTAGCTCCAACCTAGCAGCCCTTGCCAGCTGGCTAAATTGGTGGTGCGGCTGAAAATGAGGATGATCTGCTAGCTAGCTAACGTTACCTGCTGTGTAGGTGCAGTAGTCCAGTCTCCCGAAAATGTCAAATGTAGCTGCTTATTCCGCACGGTATTTCATAAAATATTACTATTATGCACGGAATGACACCGTTGCAATGTTTATTTTTCGTCTGTTGATGAACGCATGACTGTAATCGTGATTCCTTTAGCATCCCCCGGTAGATCCGAACACAGTATGCAGATAAAATCCCTGAAGCCCAGTCCCTCCCTCCTCCCCTCCCTCCTCTGGCCCTACACGTAACGTTACGTCACGTCGCCACGTCGAACAGCTGACGACATCAACCCCCTTCCGGCCTCCACCATTTAGTGATTTGGATTGTTTGGTTTGTGTGGAAAAACGAAGGTTACATATGTAACCACGGTTATGTAAGCTATATGGATCACTCCAATATATTGGTATCACTTCGCGCCAGAGGGATACATCCGAGGTGAGAATTAACAGATTTAGTCTGTGTCACGGATGCGGTCCGCCCCTATATATAGACCCAATGGCCGCAACACATGTTCTCAACATCATTTTTGAAGCTCCTCTTGCACCATAGAGGATTGGCCGATAGTACCTAGCAAAAGGTGCAAGAGGAAGCCCAGCTGGCCGCAGCACATATCAGCGAGGGGCACTCCTCTCAGCACAGCCAAGGACGCAGCCACACCTTGTGTTGAATGTTCCACCACAGATCCCAGCACTGGCATGCCAGCCAGGCGGTATGCTGTCGTAATCGTGTCCACGATCCAGTGAGAGAGCTTCTGCTTGATAGCCCAGCCCCCAGGACTCTCTCACCATAGCAGACAAAGAGCTGGTCTGTTGTTCTCACTGACTGTGTCCGCTCCACACAGGCAGCCAATGCCCGCACAGGGCACAGCATGCCGGAGGGAGGCCCAGACTCCCCCGCCACTGCCGGGGGGGTCGTAAGCAGACAGGATAAAAGGAATGTTCACATGCCTGTCAGACAGAACCTTCGGGAGGAATGAAGGGTTGGGTTGAAGAGATATACTCCTCCCACCGCGGTCCATCCGGTAGCACTCAGAACTTAATGAAAAAGCATGGAGCTCACCCTCACTCTTCATGGAAGTAATTGCTACCAAGATAACCACCTTTATAGAGAGGTGTATCAGAGAGGCAGACACCAACGGTTTCGAAAGGTGGCTTTGCCCAAGCTGCCAACACCACATCCAGATCCCAGCTCGCCATTGAGCGGGTCCTAGCTGGATGCAGGCGACAAACCCTCTTCATAAACCTGGAAACCAAGGGATGGCGCCCCACTGGCCTGTCCATCCACCCCACATGGCAGGCAGATATAGCGGCCAAATACCCACTTAGTGTTGAGGCTGTCAAGCCCTCATCCAAGCAAGACTGCAGATATTGGAGGACATACTGCACCCCGCATGACTCGGGCACAACCTCAATACCAGTGCACCAAGAGCAGAACAACCGCCAGCGCAACTGATATGCCGCGGTTGTAGCCGGTCCCGTTCCTTACGCCCTCCTGTAGTCCTAACATGGACCATTGGTGCCCTTCAGCGGCCAAGCCCACAGATTGAGGCAGTGCTGTCTCGGATGCCACAGTGTTCCCCTGGCCTGAGACAACAGGTCGGGTCTCAGGAGCAGTTGCCAAGGTGTTCCTGGGTCAAGGGAAAAGGGGGGGAATGCTTAAGCTCCAGCCCAATCGTGTGCCAGAGCATTCAAGCCCAGAGGACCTGGTGGCTCCGACATGGAGTACCACAGGGGGCAATGTGCATTGCCCAGGGAGGCAAACAGGTCCATCTGCACCCTCCCAAAATGCACCACCTGGGGACGTAGACTCCAGTGGCGGGCCCTCCCTCGAGAGCATATCCGCTGCCACATTCAGGATGTCAGGTACGTGCCTGCCGCTCCAAATGGGTAGCCAACAGCCAAACAATGTGGGTCAGGAGCATGTCTCTGTCTGAAAGGACCTGGGTTCTGGTCGGGGAACAAATCAGCCAATCGTCCAGGTAATTGAGGATCAACAATCCTCGGGACGTGAGAGGTGCAAGGACAGCGTCCATAAACTTTGTGAAAGTGCGGGGTGTCAAGGAGAGGCATACGGGAAGAACCATGAATTCGTAAGCTGTCCCTTCAAAAGTGAATCGGAGGTACTGCCAATGAGCTGGGTGAACAGGAGCATGGAAGTACGCATAGGTCCAGCGTCGCAAACCACTGGTCCCTGGACACGGCCGGCAACACGCGGGCTGCGGACAGCATGTGGAACCTCAGCACCTTCAAGTACCCATTGAGGTTGCGGATGTCCAGAATCGGTCAAAACCCTCCGTCTCTTTTTGGGACCACAAAATAAGTGGAGTAGAACCCACCTAGCTGTTCTGATGTCTCGATCCTGTGGATGGTACCCTTGTCCAGGAGTGAAGAGATCTCCAGCCGCAGGGTTTTCTTCAGGGGGTCGGCCACCGTGGTGACACGAAGGCCCCTGAAGGATGAGGACCGGCACCGGAATTGGAGTCGATACCCCCCGAGCATTGTGGACAACCCCCAGGGGGACAACACCCTCCTCCACTTTGCCCTTTGAAGCTTACAAGTCTGCATCAAAGACTCTGGGAGGTCCCAGCTTCAGTCACGGGTTCCGCCCTATAAGCTATCATGGTGTCCATGGTCGGGTTGGTCCAGTCTCTGCTGTGAGTCGGAAGCGCCCCCTGGCAGAGGCCCAGCTCTCCTGCAAGGCCTCGCGGAACTCAGCAGAGATGGGGACAGATAGAGAGTCATCACTGTCCACCAGTTTGATGTCCAGTGCAGTGGCTACCCGAGTGAGTAGTCTCCTCATAGCCTCTCAAACCGCTGGGGGCGATGAAGCCCCGCTGCCAGCTTCTGATGGCCTGTCAGCCTGGTAGCCCCGCTCACGGTGGTGAACAGTGCCAGCATCGTCCTCGTGGAACAGCCTATCACTGGCCAACAGGGAACAGCTGTCGTCGCCATCGAAGCTATCAACCTCCTGACACAGGGCATGCGCCCTCCGTTCAAGGTGGTCCCAGCGGTCCGAATCATGCCCCCGTCAGGCAGAAGGACTCTGCCTGTGGTGGTTCCAACCACGCTTCCTGGGAGGGGTACTGGGCCCTATACAGGGACTAACAGCTCGCTGCGCACTAATCCTGAGGGAGGGAGCTCGTCCCCAGCCTGAGCCCGAGCTTGGCCGACCCACTCGCGCATGGCCTCCAATTGCACTAGGCGCAGGCGTTCTGAGAACACCACACAAAACAGACATCCAGTAGGGCGCTCCACCGCCCTCTCCGTGTGGCTTAAACCCAAGCAGCACATAACCAAGGTATGCAGATCCTCAGGGGGGATGCCACTATTACACCTGTCACAAAGGGAAGCCATAAGCTCAGAAAAGCCAAGAAGGCCACAGAGCAGGGGTCTGACGCCCTGGAAGAGCTTATGTCGTGACTCGCTTGGAGGAATAGGAATATAATAGGGATAAATTACCCAGTAACTCTGGGAAGACCCGTGTGGGGAAAAACAGGCAGATAAAAAAACAGCAACCAGGTAATGGATTTGATTTATATGTTTTTTTGTTTTTGTTTTACTGCAATATTACTTTTAATATCCAATCAGTAAAAACCATATGATGGAGTAACTCCGTTAAGGAACTCCAAAGTTAATGTCTCAACGTAGTGGAAGCCCACCACGATACTCTTACACTCTGCAGGGGGAAGAACAAGAAAAAACCCTGCAGGATAATTAGCAGAGAACCTGCGGCTATGGAGCAGCATGTCAAAGCAATTCACAACACACACATAGAACTTTTACTTTTACTTCACTATATTCCTAAAGAAAATAATGTACTTTTTACTCCATACATTTTCCCTGACACCCAAAAATACACAAATGCTTTGTTTGTAAATGAGTGATGGAGCCCCTGGCTATCTGTAAATAAAATTATAAAATAAAAAATACTGTATGTGCCGTATGGTTTGCTTAATATAAGGAATTTGATAGAATTTATACTTTTACTTTTACTTTTGATGCTTAAGTACATTTAAAACCAAAATACTTTTAGACTTTTACTCAAGTAGTATTTTACTGGGTGACTTTCACTTTTTATATTAAGGTATCTTTACTTTTACTCAAGTATGACAATTGAGTCATACTTGTATTTGAGTACTTTTCCCACCACTAATGGTTCTTATTCCTCGTAATATTTGCGGTTTACTATTTTTGTTGTCTTGTAATAACAACATAACCAAACTGCCACTTAAATTATCAACATCACCAAGCCCATGGCACGGAAAGTATGTTTTGTGCATGACTTTTTGCCTCATTAAGCTATTCTGTGGATGGTAATGGTAATATCACTATTAAAAACATATATATAATCTTTGTAGATTATATATCTTTGTAATATTTACCCCTCCAACACGGTGGTGTCATGGTTTACAGACATTGACAACAAGTTTACCTTCTGCAACGATGAAGCTAAAATGCTGACACATTTGTTTTACAGTTGTTTGTACATGATTAGATTTTGGAGAGATATGAAGGAGTACAGTACATGCTGAGTAAAACTGGTCACTCTATTGATATTAAATGCAATGATGTTATAACCTTGTTTGACAGTACTCTGAACTCTTTGAAATGTATAACTAATGTCATGATTTTGGTTGGTTGGTCAATTTTATATCCACAAAGCCAGCTTTTTTAAATCAACCCCCTGCTTTAAAGTGTTTTTTGATAGACTTTATGTTTTTAATTGAGTCTCTGGAATTACTAAATAATAAGAAAATCTTGTCTACAGTCCAATATTATAACAAATTATTTTCTGAACATGTGTCATTGTCACATTATCTTATGCTGTCATAGCTAAAGTTTCTGGTTTTTGTTTTGTTTGTCTTCTATGCACTGTAGTTCCAAACTTTGCCAGAGGGTGTCACTGTAAGCGTGGGGAATACAGTGAAAATTGATATTTGTAAATCTAATACAGTCACGGATGTGAGGTTTACATGACTGGACTGGAGCATAGCCACAAAACCATCTTTGGCATGGCCTACTGTTGAAGGTTCTAGGTCATGAAGTTTACAGATGAAGCAGAGAGGTTTGAAGAAGCCTCTGGCTACAGTAACACGACCTGGAAAGGTACATGGAGGTGACATTCAAATTAATAACCAAGTTTGTAACTGTGTAAGAATCAGAATAATGCATACCATTTAGCAGACAATTGTATCCAGTCTTACTAGCATATACTGTATTTTCTTAAGTGTGTCCCCAGCAGGAATCAAAATCCTGGCATTAGCATTGTAAATGCCATGTTCTACCAACTAAGTCACACAGGAAAGGTCAGTAGCTTTGTAACACTACAAGCAAGACTGTGGGTTAGCCAACCTAATGATATTCCAGTAGAAATTCAAGAACTTCCCATAACAGGAAAAGGGTGTATTGCTGGTGGTGTTAAAACTGAATAATCTGTCTTCTAGTAGTCTCTAAGGCTACCTTTTAGTCAGGAGAGAAGCTGTTCAAAACCTTGACACTACCTTCAACAAAGAGAAGAGAGCAAGGTCACATCCCAGATGGCACCCTATTCCGTATATAGTGCACTTATTTTGACCAGGGCTCATAGGACTCTTGTCAAAAGGGAACAATGTGCCATTTGGGACATAGACAAAGTAGAAGGGAGCTTAAACTGGCCGTATAGTCAGAGAAAGTGCCTAGTTGCTGACAAGGGACAGATCTGTTCTAGATCTTTGATACATCCCTTCAACAGTATGATGGCCTGAGGATACTGAATAACACGCTAGACTCCATCAGATGAGAAATCGGAGCGACTCTGAAAAAGTACACAAAGAAAGAGCACCTCAACGACCCCAGAATAAACCCCAGTCCCAGTCTAGAGGTCTATTACGTCGGTGAGAGTTATCAGCAGCGAGTCCCAAATGGCACCCTATTCCCTACATAGTGCACTACTATTGCCCAGAGCCCTATTGGCCCTGGTCAAAAGAAGTGCACCACATAGGGAATAGGGTGCCATTTGGGACGCATATGCTTCCTGCGGTGACTCAGTCTGTTCATGAATGTAGATGATACAGTTTGCTGGTGCTGGTGCCTGCCTCCTCCGGAACATGACCTCTTATCATCTCTATAACATCATAAAGCAACAAGCTACAGGACTGAAATGCATGAATATCAATCAAGGAGAAAAGCTGCATATGCGGCCCAAATGGCACCCTATTCCCTATGTAGTGCGCTACTTTTGACCAGAGCCCATAGGGGAATATCCCATAAAGTGAATAGGGTGCGATATGGGACGCAAACTAGGTCTCCTTTGTTCATGTGATACAGTGGGGAGAACAAGTATTTGATACACTGCCGATTTTGCAGGTTTTCCTACTTACAAAGCATGTAGAGGTCTGTAATTTTTATCATAGGTACACTTCAACTGTGAGAGACAGAATCTAAAACAAAAATACAGAAAATCACATTGTATGAATTTTAAATAATTAATTTGCATTTTATTGCATGACATAAGTATTTGATCACCTACCAACCAGTAAGAATTCCGGCTCTCACAGACCTGTTAGTTTTTCTTTAAGAAGCCCTCCTGTTCTCCACTCATTACCTGTATTAACTGCACCTGTTTGAACTCGTTACCTGTATAAAAGTCCACACACTCAATCAAACAGACTCCAACCTCTCCACAATGGCCAAGACCAGAGAGCTGTGTAAGGACATCAGGGATAGAATTGTAGACCTGCACAAGGCTGGGATGGGCTACAGGACAATAGGCAAGCAGCTTGGTGAGAAGGCAATAACTGTTGGCGCAATTATTAGAAAATGGAAGAAGTTCAAGATGATGGTCAATCTCCCTCGGTCTGGGGCACCATGCAAGATCTCACCTCGTGGGGCATCAATGTTCATGAGGAAGGTGAGGGATCAGCCCAGAACTACACGGCAGGACCTGGTCAATGACCTGAAGAGAGCTGGGACCACAGTCTCAAAGAAAACCATTAGTAACACACTACGCCGTCATGGATTAAAATCCTGCAGCGCACGCAAGGTCCCCCTGCTCAAGCCAGCGCATGTCCAGGCCCGTCTGAAGTTTGCCAATGACCATCTGGATGATCCAGAGGAGGAATGGGAGAAGGTCATGTGGTCTGATGAGACAAAAATAGAGCTTTTTGGTCTAAACTCCACTCGCCGTGTTTGGAGGAAGAAGAAGGATGAGTACAACCCCAAGAGCACCATCCCAACCGTGAAGCATGGAGGTGGAAACATCATTCTTTGGGGATGCTTTTCTGCAAATGGGACAGGACGACTGCACCGTATTGAGGGGAGGATGGATGGGGCCATGTATCGCAAGATCTTGGCCAACAACCTCCTTCCCTCAGTAAGAGCATTGAAGATGGGTCGTGGCTGGGTCTTCCAGCATGACAACGACCCGAAACACACAGCCAGGGCAACCAAGGAGTGGCTCCGTAAGAAGCATCTCAAGGTCCTGGAGTGGCCTAGCCAGTCTCCAGACCTGAACCCAATAGAAAATCTTTGGAGGGAGCTGAAAGTCCGTATTGCCCAGCGACAGCCCCGAAACCTGAAGGATCTGGAGAAGGTCTGTATGGAGGAGTGGGCCAAAATCCCTGCTGCAGTGTGTGCAAACCTGGTCAAGAACTACAGGAAACGTATGATCTCTGTAATTGCAAACAAAGGTTTCTGTACCAAATATTAAGTTCTGCTTTTCTGATGTATCAAATACTTATGTCATGCAATAAAATGCAAATTAATTACTTAAAAAATCATACAATGTGATTTTCTGGATTTTTGTTTTAGATTCCGTCACTCACAGTTGAAGAGTACCTATGATAAAAATTACAGACTTCTACATGCTTTGTAAGTGGGAAAACCTGCAAAATCGGCAGTGTATCAAATACTTGTTCTCCCCACTGTATATCTCCTTTGTTAAAACTCTCTCTCTCTCATCATTCAAGGCAAACACCCAGCAGAGACTAAGCTGAGATGCTGATTGAGAGACTATACAAACCTTTACATACCAGGTCCAGGATGTTTATCATTGGAGAAAACATGAAGCAGATAAGCAAAGGACCTAGAGACGTCATAGTCTTTACATTGAATAAATACACTACTCATCAGCAATCAAGTGTTTCTATATGTAGCGCGTAGTTATATGTAGGCCTATGCATTTACATTAGGGGTGTCAAAATAATTTTGCCCCGGGGCCGCATTTGGTCTTCAACGATAAACTACAAATCAATTCAATTCATGAGTTAGTCAGGCGCCTTCCTCTTCAAACTTTAACATCAGAGGTGTGAGTTGAGTTGACTACTACTACTGGTCTGCTACCAGCGCTGTCAGGTTTCCACTAGATAACTCAGCCACAAAGTCAGGTTTCAGAGCCACATAGTCAAAATTGGCAAAAAAATATATAATATGCTTTTTAGATAATAGATAGATAGATAGATAGATAGATAGATAGATAGATAGATAGATAGATAGATAGATAGATAGATAGATAGATAGATAGATAGATAGATAGATAGATAGATAGATAGATAGATATTTGAGGGGAGTGTCTGAAATAAAGTCCTGTGAAAGAATGTCACTCCTCAAGCTGTTTTGAACCTGGATGTTAAAACCATTTCACATGTTGCGTGTTTGGAAGAGTTTGGAAGGTCCGGCTGCCTGCGAGCCAGTAGTTCCGTCCGTGTTAGGCAGAGAAAAATGCATGCAGCATGTTTTTACTTAGTGTTTGAAGAGAGTGACAGACTCAACATCCTCTAACCTCACCCTTGACCTCCAGCATTATTCATGGACCGCAAAGAGGTGCACTCACTGGTCGTCTTCTCATGGAATCGTTGCTTTGAATTGATAAACCAGTTGTTTTGCTTTCTCCAAGCGGAAGAGAGGGAAATCAGGACAGGAGCTACCTTCCTGGCTTGAGTTGCACAAGACCAGAGGAAACTGGAAATGCTCAGCTGTACTGGCATGCCTCTGTAAAACCCAGAAATGTTTTGTAATGACAATTATAATTTAATCCTATGCATTTCAGTGCAATGGCTGTGTCAATGGAAAACTCCACACCAAAACTATATTTTGGTATTTGATTCATTAGTCCATAGTTGATGTAGTCCCAAAATGTTTTTCATGTCAGCAATCAAGTTTTCAAGATATGGAACTTTCAAAATACAGAAATCTGACCTGTGTGATGCATTTGGCATCATATGATGCTGTTTTTACGTAATATGATGTAAAATGCATCATACTGGCCAGAATTCTGTATTTTAAAAGTTACATATCTTGAAAACTTGATTGCTGACATGCAAAACATTTTGGGACTATATCAACTATATCAATGGACTAATGAAACAAATACCAAAATATAGTTTTTGGGTGGAGTTTTCTTTTAATCACATTGCATGATAATGTTTATTATGAGTAATATACTGAACAGTCCTGGTTGTTAAATTATTTATTCATTTATTTTATCTAATGTTTATATTGCCAGGCTAAGAACATAATCTCATTGTAAAAGTCAACAGTCAGAACACCTCGATGGTCTCCGTAGATGATTGTATTGTAAATACTGTATCAAGCTCTGTGGCTCTGAGGCTAACCCAGTACACAAAATGCCACACAGTAGAAAAGTGAGTTTACTGGCAGCCATTAACAGAGAACAAGGTCCTATTAAATTGAAATGCTTCATGTATGGAGCCCTGGCGAAGGCCAAGGTCACGGAGCTGACAGAGCCGCTGCCAGCGTGCATGTGAGAAGAGCGTGAGACCTTCTCGACCACCACCCTCTCCTCCTTATCCTCCTCCCTCCTGACATTTTAGTGAAGGGTTGGTCTTGTGTTTCAATGATCATTAAGCGTGCTTCCAGATGTTGGCAAGCGACCCGTCCTGACACAGACCTCTGTGTTCCTATTGCAGCAATCAGAGCACCGGAGAGAAGAGAGAGAGAGAGAGAGAGAGAGAGAGAGAGAGAGAGAGAGAGAGAGAGAGAGAACCTCAGAAAAGCAAGGCAATACAACACACTGTGGATGTCTTGCCTGCTATGCCATTATTCTCCGGGAAAACAATTACAAACACTGCACGGTGTTTATAGTATATAGCATATGGAGATGATCCTTTTATAGTTTCTGTAATGTGCCATTTCAAACAAGCTGTCAAGGGTTTTTCCACCCAGTGGTTTAATCAGTGTTGTATCTGGGAGGGAGTAGTACGTCATCATTATGAATCTGTATTCTGCGTGACTGTAGTAGACATCCAGCTTTAAAACCCCTGAAAAGACAACAATAGGAATAGAATGAATGACCAGACGGATAACAATTATTTATTCTCTTTTATTTCCGTTTCTATCCATCAAAGCCTAGCCCTTGAATGTGGTCTTCTCAAGGGTTTGAAAACATCAGATGAAGGAAAGAGAGGAATAGCAGCATAATTGTGGGCTTGTTTGCGTTTGGAGGATGGAATATGGCAGACTTGAAATATACAAAATACAAAAGCTTTTCAAGAATCCACTACCTGCTACCTGAACAGAACACTCCCTTGAAATGGACCTTCAAAGCTCAAACTTTAGCCTGCAACATTTTGTTTCTTTGATCCTGTATGCTTTGTTACCTATTGCCCACAGTTGCATTGACCGTGTGTGCATCTTAAATGGCATCCTATTCCATATAGTGCACTACTTTTGGCCAGAGCCCTATGGGCCCAGGTCAAAAGTACTGCACTATAAAGGGAATTGGGTATCATTTGGGACGCAACTGTCACGACGGGACCTGAATCTGGGTCTCCCATAGGAAAAATCTACGTGTTGATGGTTAGACCAAAAGGACCCCGACTCATGTCTGCAACACAACCCATTCTTGACCTGGTTCAGGGTTGTTGTAGTGGTTAAACTAATGGACCAATAGTGTGAGAGGTGAAGTCCAGGCTGCTGGACAGAAGATGTGGGCGCTGCCATGGCAACAAGATGCAGAGTGTTCCGTTACATAGTAATCACACAGGATTCCTGAGGTTCCAGTCAGGACAACAATCACAGGAAGAGGGATGTAGTGGGAGTGAGGCAGCGCCGCTTTCATTTACTCATGCTGCTGCCTGCTGCTATTCTCACACTATCTGCCTCTGGGGCTGCAGTCTGCTCCGCTGCTGGCTGGCATACAGATACAGCAGTCAGTTTGCTTCTGCTGTGCCGGGCTACTTTAATACCAAATACTGGTTGACCTCAATCAATCAATCAATCAAATTGTATTTGTCACATGTAGACTAACAGTGAAATACTTTTTACAACAATGCAGAGTTAAAGATAAAGATAAAAAAGATACAATAAATATAGAAATAGTGACACGAGGAATCAATACGCAGTGAAACACAATAACAAGTAAAAATAACATGCCTATATCAGTACCTAGTCAATGTGCAGGGGTACGAGGTAATTGAGGTATCTATGTACACATAAGTAGGTAGGGGTAAAGTGACTAGGCATCAGGATAGATAATAGACTGAGCTGTAGCAGCAGCTTATGTAGTGAGTGTGAAAGTGTATGTATGTGTGTGTTGGGCTGTCATTGTAAGTATATGTGAGTGTGTGGGTAGAGTCCAGTGTGTGTGCATAGAGTCAGTGCAGGTAGTCCGGGTAGCCATTTGATTAGCTATTTAGCAGCCTTGTTGCTAGGAGTCTTTGAACATTTTTGGGGCCTTCCTCTGACATCGCCTGGTATAGAGGTCCTAGATGGCAGTGAACTCGGCCCTATGGGTGTACTCTGCTGTACTCACCACCCTCTGTATCACCTTGCGGTCAGGTGCCTTGCAGTTGCAGTGCCAAGCGGTGATGCATCCAGTAAATATTCCCTCAATGTTGCAGCTGTAGAACGTTTTGACGTTCTGAGGGCCAATGAAAAATCTTTTCAGCCTCCTGAGGGGGAAGAGGCGCTGTCGTGCCCTCTTCACAACTGTTTTGGTGTGTTTGGATCATATTAAGTCCTTAGTGATGTGGACACCGAGGAACTTGAAGCTCTCGACCCGTCCGTTTCCTGCTGTCGACGATCAGCTCCTTTGTCTTGCTGACGTAGAGGGAGATGTTGTTGTCCTGGCACCACACTGCCATGTCTCTGACCTCCTCCCTATAGGCTGCACGTCAGGAAGTCCAGGATCCAGTTGCAGAAGGAAGTGTTTAGTCCCAGGGTCCCGAGCTTAGTGATGAGCTTAGAGGGGACTATGGTGTTGAATGCTGAGCTGTAGTCAATGAACAGCATTCTTACATACAGTAGGTATTCCTTTTGTCCAGGTGGGTGAGGGCAGTGTGGAGTGCAATAGAGAGTGCATCATCTGTGGATCTGTTGGGGTAGTATGCGAATTGGAGTGGATCCAGGGTGTCTGGGATGATGGTGCTGATGTGGACCATGATCAGCCTTTCAAAGCCTTTCATGGCCATAGATGTGAGTGCTACGGGGCAATAGTCATTTAGGCAGGTTACATTGGCGCTCTTGGGCATAGGGACTATGGTAGTCTTCTTGAAAAATGTTTGGTTGAAAATGTCAGTGAAGACACTAGCCAGCGGGTCAGTGCATGCTCTAAGTACGCATCCTGGTATTCCATCTGGCCCCGCGACCTTGCAAATGTTAACCTGTTTAAAGGTATTACTCACATTGGCTACGGAGAGTGAGATCCCACAGTCGTCCGGAACAGCTGGTGCTCTCATGCATGGTTCAGTGTTGCTTGCCTTGAAGCGAGCATAGAAGGAATTTAGCTAGTTTGGTAGGTTTGCGTCACTGTGAAGCTTGTGGCTGGGTTTCCCTTTGTAAACCATGATAGTTTGCAAGCCATGCCACTTCTGTCAAGCATCAGAGCCAGCGTAGTAGGAGTCGATCTTAGTCCTGTATTGGCGCTTTGCCTGTTTGGTGGCTCGTCGGAGGTCTTGCAGGATTTCTTATAAGCGTCCAGAATTGTTTCCCACTTGAAATCGGCAGCTCTAGCCTTAAGCTCAGAGCGGATGTTGCCTGTAATCCATGGCTTCTGGTTGGGTTATGTACGTACGGTCACTGTGGGGACAACGTCGTCGATGCACTTATTAATTAAGCCGGTGACTGATGTGGTAACTCAATGTTATCGGATACATCCTGGAACATATTACAATCTGTGCTAGTGAAACAATCCTGTAGCTTGACCTGGTTGAGAATAGAGCAATGAGACCACACTGCATAGATTGAGTAGTAGGGAGTAGAGTTGATATACAGTGGGGAGAGCAAGTATTTGATACACTGCCGCTTTTTCAGGTTTTCCCACTTACAAAGCATGTAGAAGTCTGTAATTTTTATCATAGGTACTCTTCAACTGTGAGTGACGGAATCTAAAACAAAAATCCAGAAAATCACATTGTATGATTTTTAAGTAATTAATTTGCATTTTATTGCAGGACATAAGTATTTGATACATCAGAAAAGCAGAACTTAATATTTGGTACAGAAACCTTTGTTTGCAATTACAGAGATCATACGTTTCCTGTAGTTCTTGACCAGGTTTGCACACACTGCAGCAGGGATTTTGGCCCACTCCTCCATACAGACCTTCTCCAGATCCTTCAGGTTTCGGGGCTGTCGCTGGGCAATACGGACTTTCAGCTCCCTCCAAAGATGTTCTATTGGGTTCAGGTCTGGAGACTGGCTAGGCCACTCCAGGACCTTGAGATGCTTCTTACGGAGCCACTCCTTAGTTGCCCTGGCTGTGTGTTTCGGGTCGTCATGCTGGAAGACCCAGCCACGACCCATCTTCAATGCTCTTACTGAGGGAAGGAGGTTGTTGGCCAAGATCTTGCGATACATGGCCCAATCCATCCTCCCCTCAATACGGTGCAGTCGTCCTGTCCCCTTTGCAGAAAAGCATCCTTCTTCATCCTCCAAACACGGCGAGTGGAGATTAGACCAAAAAGCTCTATTTTTGTCTCATCAGACCACATGACTTTCTCCCATTCCTCCTCTGGATCATCCAGATGGTCATCGGCAAACTTCAGACGGGCCTGGACATGCGCTGGCTTGAGCAGGGGGACCTTGCGTTCGCTGCAGGATTTTAATCCATGACGGCGTAGTGTGTTACTAATGGTTTTCTTTGAGACTGTGGTCCCAGCTCTCTTCAGGTCATTGACCAGGTCCTGCCGTGTAGTTCTGGGCTGATCCCTCACCTTCCTCATGATCATTGATGCCCCACGAGGTGAGATCTTGCATGGTGCCCCAGACCGAGGGAGATTGACCGTCATCTTGAATTTTCTAATAATTGCGCCAACAGTTGTTGCCTTCTCACCAAGCTGCTTGCCTATTGTCCTGTAGCCCTCCCAGCCTTGTGCAGGTCTACAATTTTATCCCTGATGTCCTTACACAGCCCTCTGGTCTTGGCCATTGTGGAGAGGTTGGAGTCTGTTTGATTGAGTGTGTGGACAGGTGTCTTTTATACAGGTAACGAGTTCAAACAGGTGCAGTTAATACAGGTAATGAGTGGAGAACAGGAGGGCTTCTTAAAGAAAAACTAACAGGTCTGTGAGAGCCGGAATTCTTACTGGTTGTTAGGTGATCAAATACTTATGTCATGCAATAAAATGCAAATTAATTTTTTAAAAATCATACAATGTGATTTTCTGGATTTTTGTTTTAGATTCCGTCTCTCACAGTTGAAGTGTACCTATGATAAAAATTACAGACCTCTACATGCTTTGTAAGTAGGAAAACCTGCAAAATTGGCAGTGTATCAAATACTTGTTCTCCCCACTGTATATAGAGCGAGGTATCAAGCTTAATATATATGTTTATCCCAAAGTGTTGAGAGATTGATAGGATGTTAACAGATGGTTGATGTTGGTTGTAGATTGCAGATGTACTCAGCACTACTCAAGTATTCCTTTTAGCATTTAAATACAAAAGCTATATCCATTGGTAGTAGTTTAGCTATATGGACAGAAGCCATCGACAGAAGGGAGATTCTTCTGATCTGTCATAATCGTTGATCCTCCCAAGTAGAAACTGGATATTGGAACAAATTTTAACATATTTTACCCAATTTAATAGTACTTTGCATATCAACGTTGGGCACTCATTAATCTAGACCTCATCCTCAAGGAATATATGGTGTTTGTGTTTTGGTTTCTTTAGATTGCAATAAAATTGGTTTTGGCAGAGTAGAAGATATGAAACAGTATTTACTTGAGTGTGTTTATCTCCTCTCTCTCTCTCTCTCTCTCTCTCTCTCTCTCTCTCTCTCTCTCTCTCTCTCTCTCTCTCTCTCTCTCTCTCTCTCTCTCTCTCTCTCTCTCTCTCTCTCTCTCTCTCTCTCTTTCCCAGACAAGTGAGAAAATCAGCAAACAGATCAAATGGATGAAAGGCAAAAATCTTACTCTCCAAACTATTGGAATCCCAGTGCTGCATTTCACACTCTTTTTCACACACATTTTTTTGTCTTCCTTTTTACCTTCAAAATCTTTTCCGGTCTCTTGGGGACCAAATAGAAGGCCTGCACTGGAGAGTGGGTATAAAAATAGAATGGGGTGTAAAGACTATTTTTAATTTAATTTTAATTTTGTATTAACCAATCCTCTTCGGAGGACAAAAATAGCTTATGGTGTTCCAAATGGCACCCTATTCCCTAGTTTGACCAGGGCACAAAAGTAGAGTACTACATAGGATATATGATGCCATTTTCGGATAGTCTCTGTAACTACAGTAACTGGAATGAAGGCCGTTCTCCAACAGTGATTTTCTAATTCCTCTCCATTCCTCCTCATTGACAGGAGTGTTGCTATGGTTCACAGGCTGCTTGCTGTGTCAGTCTGCCAATCTGACCCTGTGGATGCCGTGCGAGCCTGGTGCCTATAAAACCCAACCAGGAAATTCACCAACCAGTAGGAGAGCAGCTTACCCAGCACCCCCCCACCCCCCACCACCGCACCCCACCAGGAGGTCTTGATACACCCGTTAAATTCACCTGCAGCAACAGACCATCAGATCCATGACTAGTCAGAAGCCGGCCGCAAGTAAACACACTGAGCAATTTAGATGTTGTAAATCCCACAAGAGGCCTGTTGGCATTTTCACTGAAGCGTTAAAACCCTTTTTAATGTTGTTTTTGTGAGCTCTAGCTAGCTACCTGTGGTTGGCACACACAGGGTTGTGAACAGGGGCCCTGCACGCACGCAGCAGCAGGCGGTACATCTATTAGTTGCTTACTTTAAGTTTATCACTCTCTGATACCCCAGATATGTTTATTTCACGGTGCTGTGTAAGCTACAAACTTAGTCTTAAGCATGTTTCATTTTCACCATTTAAATCATACAGTTAGCCCCACTAAGGACTTTAGAGTGTATGCTATCCTATTTGGGTAAAATACATTCATTTGACTATTATTGTATTTTTTTATATTCTCCATAAATCCCTGTAAGATTGAAAGTTATCATGAAATACTGTCCGTTATTGCAAACTAGACAGAACCCCTTTAGACAGATCTGAGCTATGAGGACCTACCTGTGGTGATAGACTCTCCTTAAAATCCTTCTGATAGAAATGTCTGGAACAAAGATTCTCTGTTCCTGCTGTGTCTGGTGTTCTGCTCCTCTGAGAATGTACGTTTCAAAAGGTGGTTAAGGAGAGCAATATAACATGAAGTTGTTTTGGGAACCGAGATCTAGAACATGCCAGAAGTCTTCCAACTAGACAGTAAGTGTCAGAGGGATTGTACCAGTAGTAATATTGAACCAGCTGTACTGTGCATTGCTACTGGCCTCAGGAGAATAACAAACAACCCACCCAAACTTCTCCTGAGTTCAAATACAGACCTAAACCTTGTTGTTATTTTAAGTATTTTAACGGATGGATCTCAATGAAGTGAAGC
Source organism: Thymallus thymallus (assembly GCA_023634145.1). Classification (NCBI taxonomy): domain Eukaryota; kingdom Metazoa; phylum Chordata; class Actinopteri; order Salmoniformes; family Salmonidae; genus Thymallus; species Thymallus thymallus. Next base: position 17,192,671 of record CM042378.1, read on the forward strand.
AATGGCAACGTGTTCACTGCGAGCCACTGATACTGTAGTAGTTTTGCTTGGACCGAGGAATGCAATGAAAGTAGTGTGGATTGAACCATAGAAGCTTTGGACTGCCAATGGTAAAGAGAAAATTAAAGACCTTGGAATCTCATTTGATGGAATTAAAACTCAAGCAGGGAATTTTGGAAAAATCATTCGATTTCCAGTTGATTTCTAATAGAATGTGCACAGTTCAGTATAGCTACAGCTGCACCATAATGGTAGGTTTTCTCATGTTCTTTTTAACAACTTCTCAGAGGCAAATAAAAACTTTTGTACAGCACATGTTTTCATGTACAACATATAGTTCTCCTGTACATTAACATTTACATTGCCGTTTTGAATTCGGTCATCACCGTTTTGGTAAGTAGAGGTGTGCTGTAGTGGAGTACATTGGTGCTTAAAACTTGTGGCTATTTTGACACCAAGTTTGGAGACTTTCCAATGGAGAGCCCACAGATTCAGTGAGACACTGCGTCTCTAATGGCACCCTTTTTCCTGCATTCCCTCTGAGCCCTGGTCAAAAGCAGTGTACAACATAGGGAATAGGGTGCCATTTGGGATGCATACAGTATAGCAGGAAATAACCCTATTCCCTGTATAGTGCATTACTTTTGACCAGATCCCATAGAGTTCTGGTCATAAGTAGAGCACTGTGCACAGAATAAATAGGGTGCAATATGGGACACAGTCAAAGAGGAAGTTGTTTCTATGTGATCTCCTGTTCATTCTTTCTCTAGTTCCCTGGATACCGTTTAGAATAACATCCTCCTGGACCAGGCACCCCAGTCCCCAGACACAGTCCCCTCTCAGACCCCCTCTGCTCCTTTTAGAGACCCAAATACAGTTGAAGTCGGAAGTTTACATACACTTAGGTTGAAGTTGTTAAAACAAATTTTGCAATCACTCCACAGACTTCATGTTAACAAACTATAGTTTTGGCAAGTCAGTTAGGACATCTACTTTGTGCATGACACAAGTCATTCTTCCAACAATTGTTTACAGACAGATTATTTCACTTATAATTCACAATATCACAATTCCAGTGGGTCAGAAGTTTACATACAGTAAGTTGACTGGGCCTTTAAACAGCTTGGAAAATTACAGAAAATTATGTCATGGCTTTAGATGCTTCTGATAGGCTAATTGACATAATTTGAGTCAATTAGATGTGTACCTGTGGATGTATTTTAAGGCCTACCTTCAAACTCAGTGCCTCTTTGCTCGACATCATGGGAAAATCAAAAGAAATCAGCCAAGACCTCTGGAAAAAAAATTGTAGACCTCCCAAAGTCTGGTTCATCCTTGGGAGCAATTTCCAAATGCCTGAAGGTACCACGTTCATCTGTACAAACAATAGTACGCAAGTATAAACACCATGGGACCATGCAGCCATCATACCGATCAGGAAGGAGACGTTTCTGTCTCCTAGAGATGAACATACTTTGGTGCGAATCAATCCCAGAACAACAGCAAAGGACCTTGTGAAGATGCTGGAGGAAACAGGTACAAAAGTATCTATATCCACAGTAAAACGAGTCCTATATCAACATAACCTGAAAGGCCGCTCAGCAAGGAAGAAGCCACTGCTCCAAAACCGCCATAAAAAAGCCAGACTATGGTTTGCAACTGCACATGGGGACAAAGATCGTACTTTTTGGAGAAATGTCCTCTGGTCTGATGAAACAAAAATAGAACTGTTTGGCCATAATGACCATAGTTATGTTGGGAGGAAAAAGGGGGAGGCTTGCAAGCCGAAGAACACCATCCCAACCGTGAAGCACGGGTGTGGCAGCATCAAATTGTGGGGGTGCTTTGCTGCAGGAGGGCCTGGTACTCTTCACACAAAATAGATGGCTTCATTAGGAAGGACAATTATTTGGATATATTGAAGCAACATCTCAAGACATCAGTCAGGAAGTTACGGCTTGGTAGCAAATGGGTCTTCCAAATGGACAATGACCACAAGCATACTTCCAAAGTTGTGGCAAAATGGCTTAAGGACAACAAAGTCAAGGTATTGGAGTGGCCATCACAAAGCCCTGACCTCAATCCTATAGAAAATGTGTGGGCAGAACTGAAAAAGTGTGTGCGAGCAAGGAGGTCTACAAACCTGACTCAGTTACACCAGTTCTGTCAGGAGGAATGGGCCAGAATTCACCCAACTTATTGTGGGAAGCTTGTGTAAGGCTACCCAAAACATTGGACCAAATACTAATTGAGTGTATGTAAACTTCTGACCCACTGGGAATGTGATGAAAGAAATAAAAGCTGAAATATTATTCTGACATTTCACATTCTTAAAATTAAGTGGTGATCCTAACTGACCTAAAACTGGGAATTTCTACTAGGATTAAATGTCAGGAACTGTGAAAAACTGAGTTGAAATGTATTTGGCTAAGGTGTATGTAAACATCCGACTTCAACTGTAAATCTACATGGAGGAGAGGGGGGTGAGGGAAGAGAGGAGGAGAAGAGCCTGTTGACTCCAGCGTTGTGTCTGAACCTCCCTGTCCCTCTTTCTCTTCCTTATCACTTGGAAACACATGGCAGACTGTACTGTAGAAGGGGTCTGCCTCCCTTGTGTGCGTCCCAAATGGCACCCTATTCCCTATTTAGTGCATTACTTTTGACCAGGTCCCATAAGGCCCCTAGTCAAAAGTAGTGAGCTATATAGGGAATAGGGTGCCATTTAGGACGCTAATTTGTTTCCCCCAGAATGGAGGGCCTGCCTCCTCTCTCCTCCTCCTCTCTCCCTCTCTCCCATAATGCTGTGAGGAGCAACGTGAAGCAGAACAGCACTTGCAGGTGTTCCTGTAAATCACTGCAGCAGGTCAGCTATAAACCCTTCAGACACCCTCCCACCACCAGTCCCCCCCACACACTTACATCTATCCCCATAGTCTCTCTATCAGTCCCATTCCCACCTTCCAGTCCATCCCTCCCTTCCCTATCCTGGCCCCCAGTCCCCCTCTCCCAGTAAACCCCAGGCCCTAGCTGGAGTCCCCCTGTCACATTAAGACCAGTCCATCCAGCTAATTACCAAATCATGTCACACATCCAGGACCCTTTTCCCTCTCAGAACCACCTATATGCCTCCAGAACCCCTCTCACACTTAGATTCCCCTATAGGAGAACCCTTTGAAGGACCAATCCTTTCCCCAGAGACCTCTACCTGGAACCAAAAAGGTTACCCTATGGGGACAGCCGAAAAACCCTTTTGTAACCCATTTTTTCTAAGAGTGTAGATCCTGTCACACGTCCAGGCATTACCACACTGTGATTTACAGCCTGATCCAGCCATCAGACCTCCTATCCTCCCAGCCCCAGAACCATCCCACGCAAACACACACACCCCTCTCTCTTTCGTTCCAAACCAAACCTCAACCTGTCTGTGAGAGCTGCTCGTTACTGCGAGGTCGTACTCAGTGCTCACAGCACACAGCTATAAATTGCATGTGAGAACAACACGACAACCAGCTGCAGACACTATTTCTTTCCCTAAAAAGTATTGTTTATTTTCCCCACACGCTTCTTTTGGTTGAGAACCCACAGCTCCGGATGGGCAAATTAAGTCAAATAAAAATGTAAAATAGAAACACCTTCTCACCTCTTCTACATAATGAAAGACATACTGGAATACATCAACAAACAAACAACTAGCCAATGAAAATAGTTTGTAGACAGCCAATGCAATCTTACTCTGTTGTTTTCCCAGTATATGCTACTACCACTACCACTACTACTACTACTACTACTACAAATAATAATAATACTACTAATACTACTATACTACTAATACCACTGCAACAACTACCACTACCACTACTACTACTACTACTACTAATAATAATACTACTCTACTACTAATACCACTACTACTACTACTTATACTACTACTACTGACTACTACTGTATGTTCATGTCATCCTCTCACTCCTCAGGTAAAGACATTAGATTAGACCAAGCCAACACTGTGAAACCTCACGCATCAGCTGTAACTTTCCATTTTATTCAACGATAAACTACACCGGATTGAGACAACCAAGGACCATTATTCATGTGTGATTTCAACAAGTCTAACACAGGTCTTGGTGCTGCAGACTAACCGTTAAATATACCCTCCCTCCACCAGTCTCCTCTCTATGCGTACGTGGGCAGGTAGTATCACTCTCTCTTTTTCTTCTCCTTTTACATCTCTGGCTGTGTCTCAAATGGCACACTTTTCTCCATATGCACTAGTTTTGACCAGGGTCCATCAGGTTCTGTTCAAAAGTAGTGCACTATGTAGGGAATAGTGTGCCATTTGGGATGAAGACCCTCTCCTCTGTCTCCAAGACTATTTTACTGGTTCTCCCTGAGCATTAATTTATAGATCTGTAATGAATACCTGACTGTTCTTCTGGGGTAGGAAACCTTTTATATCCCATCCTCAAAAAAGACATGCACACTTGGCACCCTACTTTAATGGAGGTGTCTGGTCTGGATACAGAGTTCAAATATGAACTTTCTCTTTTTCTCTCTCTTGGCGACCCCTCTCACCCTCTACACCCTCAGTTCGAGAGGCTTTGAACTGTGTTCAAACATTAATTTGTTCCTTGTGCTATTGGACTACTATTGTAAATGGAAAGTCAATTGTATCAGTATATGTACTTACTGTATGTATACAGTGCAGTTGGGACAGTCGGTTGTGAGTGAATGTATCAATGTCCTCTATGTTTTTTGTATATGCAACATGGATTGACTAGTTTAAATGTGTATGATGTGAGAATGCATGTGTATGCAATCCTTTTAATGATGCCAAAGAAACATTTCCATGGATGGACAATAAAGTTTTATTCTATTCCATTCTCCCCTCTCACTCTCACTCTCTACTCTTTCTCTCACCTCGCGCTTCCTCACTCTCTCTCTCAGTCACCAAGGGAGATTGATATATTGCCTGTGTTATGTTATGTTTAAGAACACAGAAGTAAAGAAATAAACACACAGACAGTACCCCCCCCCCCACAAAAGGCCCAGACTCCCGACCGCAAGACACTAAAACAAAAATAAGATGAGGGGAGGGTTAAGGAGGGAAAATGGCGTCGGTGGCGGTTCTGTCCCCGGCGCAGTGGACAGCTCCTTCAGTGGAGCTGGTCTGACGACCGGTCCCGGACTGGGCACCGGTGTGGTGAACGGCTCCGGCCATGGAGCGGGGCAGACGACCGGTCCCTGACTGGGCACCGATGTGGCAGGTGGCTCCGGCTCTGGAGCGGGGCTTACCACTGGTCCTGGACTGGGCACCGGTGGAGCGGACTGCTCCGGCACTGGAGTGGGACCCGGACTGGGCACCGGCGCCAGCCTGATGCTGGACTGGAGACCGGACCCGGACTGGGCACCGGCACAGCGGAAGGCTCTGGCCTGTGGACCGTCACTGGAGGCTCTGGCCTGTGGACCGTCACTGGAGGCTCTGGCCTGTGGACCGTCACTGGAGGCTCCGGGCTGAGGAAGCACACAGGAGGTCTGGTGCGTGGAGCCGGCACTGGGCGTACCGGGCTGGGGAGGCGCACCGGAGGTCTGGTGCATGGGGCCCGGCACTGGAGGCACCGAGCTGGGCGCACGCACTTCAGGGCGAGTGCGGGGAGCCGACACAGGTCGCACCGGACTGGGGAGACGCACTGGAGGACTGGTACGGGAAACGAACACAGGACGTACCGGGTTGGTGATGAGGGCTGGAGATCTGGCGCGGGAGGCTGCCACTATGACCCGTGCTGGGAATAAACACCTCGGGCATCATTAACTCCAGCTCCCTCCAGTCATACTCCTCTTCTTCCCACATGGAGTGGTCTAGGCGCCTCGTCATCTCGGCCCGACCACCCCCATAATCCCACACAAAAAAACCTTTGGGTTGTTTCGGGGCTGCTGTCCGGCATGGACCCCGTCGCCCCTGCGGTATATCCATCACCCCAGATGAGCGCTGCTTGGTCCTTGTTTGGTGGATCATTCTGTCACGAACGTGGTGAGTGTCAGACCAAGATGCAGCGCTGAAGTCATGCGACATGATTATTTATTAAATCAATATCACAAAATAACAAAGAGAGACACAAACGTAACACAAGGTAAGCTACACAGCACTAAACCAAAAGCAACAATGATCCACACCAAACAGGTGAAACACTTGAACTAAATATGGCCCCCAATTAGAGACAATGCAAAGCAGCAGCCTCTAATTGGGGACCAACACAAAACCCACATAGAACTATAATTCTAGATCTGTCAGGCTCCGACCATAGATAAATATAGGAGCCAAAGGCTTCCCTATGACCAGAGCCTGACAGCGTAAACCATGCCTGTGCGTGTGGTGGAGTAAGGGAACCACTTGTCAAGTGTAGAATGTGAAAAATATTTGGTGAAAATTTGTGAAATTGTAAGAGTAGGCCTAATAATAATTAAAAAAAAGGGATTTAATTGTATTTCCATTGTGAATTCATGCAATTTGACCACATTAGTGAATTTCTTACGATATATAAAGTACAGTAATTTGTTCAATTAGAGGTATGTGTGAAAGTGAAACCATTGTTAAAATATTATAAAAGACGGAGATAATGGGCAATCGAATGAGCATTCCAGAGCATGTTAAAGTGCTATCCACCCTGTTTTATTTGACAACAGGCACTTTTCAGCGGGAGCTTGAAGATCGGCAACTCACATCTCTTGTCACACCCTGATCTGTTTCCCCTGTCTTGTGCTTGTCAACACCCCTCACCAGGTGTCTCCTATTCTTCCCCATTATCCCCTGTGTATTTATACCTGCGTTTTCTGTTTGTCTGTTGCCAGTTCGTCTTGTTTTGTCAGGTCTTACCAGCGTGTTTCCCGTTTCGCCATTTCTCAAGTTCTTCCCGGTTCGGACATTTAAGCCTGTCCTGACCCTGAGCATGTATGCTGTTCTGTCCCAGATTGACTCAGTCTTGTATTATGAACCTGTCTTGTATTATGAACCTCTGTCTGCCGTTCTGTCCCTGATTGACCCTGTCTTATATTATGAACCTCTGTCTGGCGTTCTGTCCCTTATTGACTTTGTCTTGGATTATGAACCTCTGTCTGCCGTTCTGTCCCTGATTGACTTTGTCTTGTATTATGAACCTCTGTCTGCAGTTCTGACCCTGATTGAATCTGTCTTGTATTATGAACATCTGTCTGCAATTCTGTCCCTGATTGACTCAGTCTTGTATTATGAACCTCTGTCTTTTATTTTGAACCTCTGTCTGCCGTTCTGTCCTTGAATGACTCTGTCTTGTATTATGAACCTCAGTCCGCCGTTCTGTCCCTGATTGACTCTGTCTTGGATTATGAACCTCAGTCCGCCGTTCTGTCCCTGATTGACTCTGTCTTGGATTATGAACCTCTGTCTGACGTTCTGTCGCTGATTGACTCTGTCTTGTATTATGAACCTCTGTCTGTCCTCGACCTGACCTTTGCCTGCCTTTTTCTAATAATAATTATTCTGATTATCGATTATTAGCCTCCACTGTCTGCATCTGGGTCATATCCTGAGTCCTGATATCCCTTGGTCAGCCAATGTTTTTAATGCAATCTTCAGCTAAACTAACATTTAACATACAAATTCTACACCATCGCACAACAGGTAGAAGTCAACATGGGTTTCTTTGCCATTATTGGGTTCCCAAATACGAACGGAGCCATAGACGTCACACACTTTGCAATAAAAGCACCATCACAAAACGAGTTCAACTATGTGACTAGAAATGGCTTCCACTCTTAATTAATATGCAGGTTATGTGCAAAAACGCTGCTGAGGTGGCCAAGAGGAACTCACAACTCGTTCATTCTGCAAACAGCAATTTTGGCCTATTTGAGGGAGCTGTTGAGGATGGATGGCTTATTGGTGAGTGTATCCTACTCATTTGAAGTACATTTGCCTTTAACTGTCCTCTTTTTGTAGCTATGTTTTCATTTTTACAGGTCAAACCACAACTGATCAAGCCAAATAAAACCTTTTGGTTGTATTTAATCTCTGACACAAGCACCCCTATTTCAGTCTCATAAAAGTTTTTTTTCCCCATTGGCTTTCAAGGGATGATTTTGACTATAATGGTTAATTAGGGCCGTTTCGAAATGCAAATAGCTAAGGTAATGCATGAGCACAGAGGCTGTGAAAATTGGTATTCATCAACAGCTATCTCCTACCGGTGTGCATATGAGGCTTGGTAGGATTGTTTAATTAATCACACCTTTTCTGTTTACTCTAAATTCCGTTCATAAGTAGTATTTTAGAATAGTTTCTACAAGCAATATTGATAAATGAGGCCCCAGGGGCGTAGGCACGGGTGGGCCTGTTTTCCTAAATTTTGGGGGGGGGGGGGGGTTGGGGAGTTGGGGGGCCCCGGGGGACCCAAATGCAGTAGTCCGGCCCTGGCTTTGAACAGTGCCTAAAAACACAGACAGACAAACAGACATGAAATGTGGGAGATATGGAAAAATCTCTCAGTGGATTTTCTTATTGTTTTAGAAAGACATTGTAATGAGTTCTTTGTAGAGAGATCACAGAGAGCTCTCAGAGCTATTTCAGTCCCGCTTTCCAACACACACCTTTTCCCTCTCAAACATCTGCAGAAAAATCACCACATTGGGTCAAATCATAATCTACATAGGGAAAAGGGTATCTAGTTTGGATACAGGACCCTGGCTACCATTGCTAACAGTGTTGTCCAGGTCATCACAGTTCTACATGGTGTTTTCAGGTTTACAGCAGCTAGAAGGAGGAGTTTAGATGTTTAGATGTAATTTACAGCAGAGTCACTGTCTTTCTTGTTGCTTTGCCTTTGTGTATTATTGTGTATCTAGAATTGCAGTACAAAGTCAGTAAACTGTCAAGTCTCATTCTCCTTTATATATTGTTTTGCTCTGTAAAGTACTGTTAGGTATTTTGTCAATAGTCTGTGTTTTAAGATGACATGTAGTAATGGAAATGGATTTTCCTTGGTAACTCATATAGTGTTGTATTGCAACTGTTTCTGTCAGTTTGTCTGAAAGGTTTTCAATTGGTAAATCAGAGGGTGAAACCCTGGTCCAGTTGTGTGGAGAACTGGAAAATGTAATTGATCACTGTGGTCCCGCTGTGTGTGTGCTTTCTTGTAGATATATATTATTTCACAGTGCACCACCCTCAACACTTTGGTAAGATTATACAATTTTTTATAAATTATACACCCAGTGAAACTAGGCTGGTTGTGCATCAGCTTTACAGAGAGGAGGTACATATTACTTATCTAACTTGAAAGAAAGTGAGGGAAAAACAGAGATATTCAGTCAGTAGTTTATGGGTGAAACCACCCAATCATGAAAGCATGTGGATGGAGTTTGAAGCTAAGCTACAGTAGTGTAAACGACCCTATTCCCTATATAGTGCACTGAATTTGACCAGAGCCCCATGGGTGCCATTTGGGATGCAATGGGTGTGTGTGTCCAGATAAGGCCGGAAGGAACCTGTCTCTAATCAGCGAGGATGAATGTTGTTCAGGTCCAGAGTATGGAAGTTTTACACCCAGTAGTGACACACGGTTTGGCCCGCTAAACTCCTCTACACTCCTCTTTGATTTACCTATTCTGCTGCTGGCCCGCTGGTATCCAGGTCTGACTGGGGCGTAACAATACAAACCAAATTCTGTATCCAGAACTGCATCCCAAACAGCACCCTATTCCCTTTGTAGTGCACAACTTTTGACCAGGGTCCATAGAGCTTTGGTCAAAAGTAGTGCACTATGGCCTCCCGAGTGGCGCAGCGGCCTACGGCACTGCATTGCGGTCGCCAGGTGTACGGTGTTTCCTCCGACACATTTGTGCGGCTGGCTTCCTGGTTAATTGTGCATTGTGTCAAAAAGCAGTGCAGCTTGGCGGGGTTGTGTTTCAGGAGGACGCACGGCTCTCGACCTTCGCCTCTCCCGAGTCCGTATGGGAGTTGCAGCGATGGGACAAGACTGTATCTACCAATTGGATATGATAAAATTGGGGAGAAAAATGAAAGTAGTGCACTATGTAGGGAATAAGGTGCCACTTGGGATGTAACCTAGGTCTGGGCTGTAACAATACAAACCAGGTCTTCTAGTATAGGAAATACACACAGGTAGCTGTAGCAGGTTCCATCCAGAAGTCATAAGGACCACCTGGAAACAGTAGAGTGTCGGTACTACTGTATTAAAAAATAACATACTGGTGATAAAATGTGTGCATTGTTAGCTGTGATTTCATTGGGTTTAAGCTTTTGCTTCATTGCAGGCTGAATCCTAAATGGCACCCTATTCCCTGTATAGTGCACTACTTTTGACCAGAGCCAATATTTTTGACCAGAGCCCATCGAAAGAAGTGCACTATATAGGGAATAGTGTGCCTTTTGGGACACAGCTACAGTCAAATGGTTTCTCTCAAATCCGTAGTGACAGTTTCTGGCTCTGGATGTCAATTAAAGCATAAACCCACCAGGTTCTGTAATACATGCCATTGTGTTGGTTCTCCTATACTGTAGCTATTATTCTCACTGCAACTGGTAGTAAAGTCAGGTGATCCTTCCAAGGGTTCATCCAAGAGTTCTTTCCCTCCACACACATAACCACACACACACACACACACACACACACACACACACACACACACACACACACACACACACACACACACACACACACACACACACACACACACACAACACACACAACACACACACACACACACACACACACACACACACACGCACACGCACACGCACCAGAGGATCAGAGAGCTGGAAACCCTCCTGAGGATTTAATGGGGTGTTGATGGAGCTGCAAAGCTGAGCAAGTCTACATTTTAAATGTCACATTAACTAAGTAATATATAGAATGTTACATACATCCAATGTGGGTGAGGTCACAACACAATGACCTTGAAATACCAATAACACATTAATAGTTGTTTTTTTTTATCTCCAATGCACATAATTAAAGGAGTGTGTTTTTTTTGTGTGTGTTTGTGTGTGTGTGGAGGGAAAGGTGGTCAGTGTAGGTGGTCAGTCTGGTGAAGGTTAGCGCCAACTGTAAGGGATTATCTCTCTGTAGAAAGAGATATGTCACGGGTCAAACCTATAAAATGAGATGCATTCTTCCATTGGTAGCTACAGTGATGTCTTCTGGTAGGGCAGCATACTGAAGCCCTCCTCTCAAAAATCCATCGTAGTGAAACTACAAGGTTTTCCTGTGTGATATAAACAGTGTGAAAGGGACCTTGGATCCTGGGGAGTACTGAGCAGAGTCTGCTGCCTCATCCTGTAAAATGACTGTTGACAAGGAAAGGAAAAAAGCTACAGTCCACTACAGCTGAGCGCTATATAAAGTATTGGGATGCGCCCCAAATGGGACCCTATTCCCTATAAAGTGCACTACTTTTGACCAGAAACCTATGGGTGCTGGTCAAAAGCAGTGCACTGAATAGGAAATAGGGTGCCATTCTGGACACACGTTTAGACAGTATCTACTGAGGTGGGGAATCAAGTTGTAAAGTGAAAGCAGATGGAGCGAGAGGCTGGAATATTTTCCACTTGAAGTATACTGCTGGTGTTTAGGCCTCCCTCTCTTTCTTTCTGCAATTGCCGTACCAGGCAGTGATACAGCCGACAGGATGCTCTGATTCAGAGGGGTTGGGTTAAATGCGGAATACACAGTTCAGTTGAATGTATTCAGTTGTGCAACTGTATCCCCTTCCCCTTTCAATGGTGTATCTGTAGAAGTTCGTAAGGGTCTTAGGGGCCAAGATGAATTTCTCCAGCCTCCTGAGGTTGAAGAGTTGCTGTTGTGCCTTCTTAACCACACTGTCTGTGTGAATGGACCCCTTCAGGTTGTCAGTGATGTGCACGCTGAAGAACTTGAAGCTTTTCACCCTCTCCACTACGGCCCCGTCAATGTGGATGGGCGCATGCTCTCTCTGCTGTCTCCTGAAATCCACAATCCACAACGTTGAGGGAAAGGTTATTTCCCTGGCATCACTCTGCCAGGGCCCTCACCTCCTCCCTGTAGGCTGTCTCGTCGTTGTTAGTAATCAGTCCTACCACTGTTGTATCATCAGCAAACTTGATGATTGAGTTGGAGGCGTGCGTGGCCACACAGTCATGGGTGAACAAGGAGTAAAGGAGGGGGCTGAGCATGCACCCTTGTGGTTCTCCCGTGTTGAGGAGTAAAGGAAGGGACTAAGCATGTTACCCTTGTGGTTCCCCCGCGTTGAGGATCAGCCTGGCTGAGGTGTTGTTGCCTACCTTCACCACCTGAGGTCGGCCTGTCAGGAAGTCCAGGACCCAGTTGCACAGGAAGGAAGGGCTGTGAGCTTAGGGATGAGTTTGGAGGGTACTATGATGTTGAAGGCTGAGCTGTAGTCAATGAACAGCACTCTTACATAGGTATTTCTCTTGTCCAGGTGGGATAGGGCAGTGTGCAGTGCAATGGCAATTGTGTCATCTGTGGATCTGTTGAGACGGTATGCACATTTTAGTGGGTCTAGGGTGTCAGGTAAGGTGGAGGTGATATGATCCTTAACTAGCCTGATACCAGAATTGAGTGCTACTGGGCAATAATAATTTAGTTCAGTTACCTTCACTTTCTTGGGTACAGGAACAATGGTGAAGCAAGTGGGGACAACAGACTGGGATATGGAGAAATTGAATACAGCGGGTGAAATAAGTATTGAACACGTCACCATTTTTCTCAGTAAATATATTTCCAAAGGTGCTATTGACATGAAAGTTTCACCAGATGTTGGTAACAACCCAAGTAATCCATACATACAAAGAAACCAAAACAAATAAGTTCAGAAATTAAGTTATGTGTAATAATGTGAAATGACACAGGGAAAAAGTATTGAACACATGAAGAAAGGGAGGTTCAAAAAGGCATGGAAAGCCAAGACCACAGCTGAAAACTATCAGTAATTAAAAAGCAATCCAGCCCCCTGTCAGTGCAAATTAATATCAGCTGGTTCAGTCCCAACTGATGGCCTACAAAAAGATCTCATTGCCAACGTGTCACACAAGACACACCTCATGATGGGTAAAAGCATTCGCAACCTAATTGTTGCAAAACATAATGATGGCATTGGTTATAGGCGCATTTCTAAGCTTCTGAATGTTCCAGTGAGCACTGTTGGGGCCATAATACGGAAGTGGAAAGACAATCATTTCACCATAAATTTGCCTCGACCAGGTGCTCCTCGTAAATTTGCCCATTCATCCTTCCTTCAATTATGTGAAGTTTGCCAGTACCATTTGCTGAAAAGCAGCCCCACACCATGATGTTCCCACCTCCAAACTTCACTGTTGGTATGGTGTTTTTAGGGTGATGTGCAGTGCCATTTCTCCTCCAAACATGGTGTGTATTATGACATCCAAACAGTTCAATTTTGCTCTCATCTGACCACACTATATTCTCCCAGTATTTCACTGGCTTTTCCAAATGTTGTGCAGCTAAATTTAAACGAGCTTCAACATGCTTTTTTTTCAGCAATGGGTCTTGCGTGGTGAGCGTGCATACAGGCCATGGCGGTGGAGTGCATTACTTACTGTTTTCTTTGAGACAACAATACCTGCTAATTGCAGGTCTTTTTGAAGCTCTCTGCAAGTGGTCCTTGGCTCTTGGACAACTCTTCTGATTATTCTTTTCACTCCTCTGTCAGAAATCTTGCGAGGAGCACCTGGTCGAGGCAAATTTATGGTGAAATGATTGTCTTTCCACTTCCGTATTATGGCCCCAACAGTGCTCACTAGAACATTCAGAAGCTTAGAAATGCACCTATAACCAATGCCATCACGTCAATACTATTCTCAGAGGCAACCCAGAACAGTCCCTAGCTACAATAAATACGGCCTCAGGATATGCGGTTTCATTAGTAAACTGTCAGGCTCTGGCCTTTGGCTCCTCTATTTAGCCGTGGTCAGAGCCTGACAGATCTAGTATGTCTAGTTCTGTGGTGTTTTGTGTTGGGTCCCCAATTAGAGGCAGCTGCTAAGCGTTGTCTCTGATTGGGGATCCTACTTAAGTTGTCATGTTCCACACCTTGGTGTGGTTCATTGTCTTATATGTCAGTCGATGTAGTAGGAGTGTGAGTGTCTGTTATTGTAAGTACGTTGTCTTGTGTTTGTTAGTTCTACATTTAGCATATTAATTTAATAAATACGATGTCGAACTACTACTGAGCTGCACCTTGGTCTGCTTACACACCCAGTCATTACATAAACTTCCCAAGTAGTATTGCCTTATCAGAATATAAGGTGATAGTTACAGTCATTGCCCTGTTGTACGAATAACTCCCAAAGAGGCATAATTGAAAGTCCACAGGAAGAACAAAATACAGTATAATATGTCAAGCAAACGAGGACAGTGTACTACATTCTGTCCCTTTCATTCAACCACATTCCACAAGTTATTCTTGCTCAGTTCATATCACACTTGCGACACTTACCAAAATAATGAGTTCACCAAAGTGCATTCCCACTGAGCATGCTGACAGACCAGGCATGGTTCTGGGTTCAGGTTACCCATGGTGCACTCTGTTACAGGGTTCATTGGGCCGCTGTCACCTGCACCTTGCTTACGATCTCCAAGGGACTCCAACATGATTATGAAAACATGATAAAACTCTCAAAACACTACGCAACAAAACTCATGAGAAACACTGCATGGAAATAACTCTGAATAAACTTTCAAAACATTAGTAAGAAAACTTGTGCAAAACAGGATTGCATGCTGTATTCTTGTTGTTTTCACTCTTTCATCCATCTTTGTGTGGATGTTTTTCAAGCAGGCATGTTTCTCACTCAGAGTCCTATGGGTGCCATGTGTGACTCAGCCAGAGTTAATGTGTCTGAAGCTGAGGCTGAAGCTGAGGTGATTAGTGACGGGAAACAGGAGAAGAGTCGTCACGCTCTGCTCTGAAAGCCACTTGTAAACATCTCCTTGTGGAAAAAGATCCCAAATACTCCTCCTGATTTTAACCCAACCAGACATGGGTTCAAATACTATTTAAAAATAATTTAAAATACTTTACCTGTGCTTGATTGAGTTTGCCTGGCTTAATGGATCAATAGAACTGTTCCAAAACTGGAAACCCTGCCCATCTGGCACTCCAGGCAGGCTAAAACAAACGCTCAAAGTATTTGAAGGATTTAATTTCGTATTTTAACCCAGGTCTGAACCCAACCAACTGCTGTACTAGAGGAGCCAGCGGAGGAGGAAGGTACAGACTGCACTCTCTGTTGAGTAAAATGATACAAATAAATATTTATAGCACAACTTATAGTGATGTAAGCAGAAAAGGCTGGTGTGTCTGTGATGGATTGTCAGTGCCGGCCCTAGCCTTTCGGGGGCCCTAAGCCCCATTTTGTTGCAATTTCCTGTAATTATACAAATTTTGCCATGGGGCGCAGAGAAAATGTTGCAGTTTTAAAGCAAGTTTGCTGCAATTCTACACATTTTGCCAGAGGCGGAGAGAAACATTTTCAGTTTTACAGCAAATTTCCTACAATTCTACGCCCTGGAGGTCAGGGCCCCATGGCACGTGCCCTTCTTGCCTGGTCGATCATTTGAGCATGATTACTACAAGTTTAGATAGCTGGCTAGACTCACTTAACAATCTAAAAAATGTTAGCTGACATGGGCTAATTGAGTGACGTGGCTTGGGATGAACTAATAGTTAGAACTAATAGTTTGAGACCAAGTGAAAACACATCTGTACCCTTCTGGAGATATGGCAGGCAGGCAGATTGATCTGAATGAAAGATACTGTAAGAAAACAGCTGAGAAGAGGGCTTTCATTCAATACAGTCTTTCTTCACAAAATAAGTGCCCTTTTATAAGTCCATCTGTCATTCAAACTGGTGGCTTTTTCCTGTTTCTGGAAGCTGGGTCCTTGCCCGGTGGGTGTCACTCAGTGCAGCTGCATGGTAAGTAGGCTTACAAAATTCTTACAATACAAGAGAAAAACTGCTGATGGACAACCAAATGTCGAAATTGCACCTTGTGTATTTCAATATTGTAACTTTCAACAGTAAGTTGATATCCCGACAATTAGAACTTATCCAAACCAAAAACGTGGAAACATGGCAGCATTCGTACAAAACTGAAAGCGTGATCAATCGCATTTAACCATGGCAAGATGACTGGGAACATGGACATATATATATATCATAAAACTACAGCAGAACTATTGTTATGGTACAGCAGTCATGAAACTACAGGACTATTGTTATGGTACAGTAGTCATGAAACTACAGGACTATTGTTATGGTACAGCAGTCATGAAACTACAGGACTTTTGTTATGGTACAGTAGTAATGAACCTACAGGACTATTGTTATGGTACAGTAGTCATGAACCTACAGGACTATTGTTATGGTACAGTAGTAATGAAACTACAGCAGAACTATTGTTATGGTACAGTAGTAATGAACCTACAGGACTATTGTTATGGTACAGTAGTCATGAACCTACAGGACTATTGTTATGGTACAGTAGTAATGAAACTACAGCAGAACTATTGTTATGGTACAGTAGTAATGAACCTACAGGACTAATGTTATGGTACAGTAGTAATGAAACTACAGCAGAAACATTGTTATGGTACAGCAGTCATGAAACTACAGGACTATTGTTATGGTACAGTAGTCATGAAACTACAGGACTATTGTTATGGTACAGTAGTAATGAACCTACATGACTATTGTTATGGTACAGTAGTAATGAAACTACAGCAGAACTATTGTTATGGTACAGTAGTCATGAAACTACAGCAGAACTATTATTATGGTCAGTAGTCATGAGCCTACAGGACTATTGTTATGGTACAGTAGTCATAAAACTACAGCAGAACTATTGTTATGGTACAGCAGTCATGAACCTACAGGACTATTGTTATGGTCAGTAGTCAACTACAGCAGGACCAGGGACGTCACTAGAGATTCATGCATGGGGGGCTAAGCCTCTTTTAGGGGGGGTCTGGGCATACTCCCCCAGGATATTTTTTAAAGCCCACAAAATGTATTTTCAGCATGTATTTTAGAGTAACAACTGGTGTAAAAATAAGGTTATTTTTGTCTCATTGTTTGTGTTAGACACTGATCTAATATGACTTACTTAAATTCTATCCAAATGAAGAAATTAAAGTCCAATCTGTCCCCATCCATCCAACACCAACAACAGGCACAAAAATGGCTGTACTATGTAGCCAAAATACATTTTGAGAGAGAGAGAGAGAGAGAGAGAGAGAGAGAGAGAGAGAGAGAGAGAGAGAGGCATAGAGAGAGAGAGGCAGAAGGAGAGAGGAAGAAGAGGAGAGGGAGAAGGGGAGAGAGAGAGGGAGAAGCAGAGAGAGAGACGGAGAAGCAGAGAGAGGGAGAAGCAGAGAGAGAGAGAGAGAGAGGGAGGGAGAGAGGGAGAAGCAGAGAGAGAGGGAGGGAGAAGCAGACAGAGGGAGAAGTAGAGAGAGAGGGAGAGAGGGAGAAGCAGAGAGGGAGAGGGAGAAGCAGAGAGAGGGAGAGGGAGGGAGAGAGGTAGAAGCAGAGGGAGAGGGAGAGCTAGGTTCTAAACTAATATGTATTCCAAAAGTTTTAGGGTCCATTTTAGGGTCCATACACAGATCGGCTACAGAGCTAGCTACACGTCCATTGGCATACAGGTATTTGTATTCTCCACAGCACAATAAGCAAGAAAATAGTTAGCTAGTTACGTTACTTCATCTGCATTGCATGGCAAATATCAGCAAGGCAAGCTTACAAAATTGTACATTCAATTTGCAGTAATTGCTTTTGCTAGTTAGATTCTTTACATCCACTGTTTCACAAGATGACAGCCTGGTTTGCTGGTTGTTTCAGGAGTCCCTAAAACATTAAACAACCAGAATTACACCCATAAAACTAGCCAGCTAGTTGGCTAATGTTAGCTAGTCAGTTAGCTTGCTAAATCGCGATGTTCGTAAATTAACTTTATATTCCTCTCAACTGTACATTTTTTGCATGATTCATAATGACATTATAATCACTTACATTTGCTTCCATCCTAGTATTTTTGTCAGCCATCTTTGCTGAAGAAAGACTCCAGCCTTGGGTCGCATAGCGTCAAATTCGTCATGTAAACCACTCAATATGATTGGTCATCGCCCAGCGGTCGCCGCTGGTGATTTCCATAAAGTTGGGAAAAGTTTTTTTCCCCACCTCCTATGCCACGCTCGCACCGCCATTGAAAATGAATGCTAAATGGTGTCTCACTGCGCGACAGCTTTTGATAGTGTACACGGACCATAGTCACTAGCGCGTGCAGCATCCTCTGCAACAGCAGCCTCCCCCAGGTCCTAGTGCCCGCCTTGTAAGCAGTTTAAGATGCGATGGAACGGTTGAAGAAAATATATTGAGTGGTGCTCCTATAAAGGTTCTGTTCTGTTCTGTTCCAATGTTGTGGACTGACAAACGCTGGCAATTTAACACATATAATCATTAGGAAATAACAGAAAATTATGTTCGATCTTCTGTGGCAGCACGACGGCTACCATGCTGCTTTTAACCATTCATCGGCACGGTCTGTTTTTAACAAACACATTCACAATACATCTCTGGTCTGCTCACATCATGAATGGACTCAAATATGGCCAGGAATTCTGATTGTCCAAACAAAGCCTGACCTGTTTCCAACCCCAACCCACAGGTATCTCTCTCAGGGATGGAAAAGAGAAGTCAGTTACAATGCCAACTGTTGCTCTATGGTCTTTTAACCCACATTCTCTACACCCTTTGGCACCCTACTGTTTTCTATTAGCTGTACAACACACCCATCCTGGGATATCTACAGATGTAGGATTTTAATAACGACGCAGTTTGCTACAGCTGGAAAATAATCCTGCAGCAATAGGAAATGTGAATTCTTATGTGGATTATAATTAATGGACATTTTTATAGGGGTTGACACATTTTTCGTCAGGGCAAATCAAGTCTAACATTTCTAAGTGGAAATGACAAACTTTAAAGCCTTTTTAAAACTCAAATACCTTACAAGTTTGCGTTTCATGTTGTGCAGGATCTCAGCATCAAAAGAGTGATCAAATTAAGATCCTACATCTTTACATCCTACAGTGTGAGGGCTGAGGAGAGACGTTTGAGTGGAGTGGAAAACAGTCACAAAGACCACTAGTAAAATACTGCTCACAGTACTGTATGTACTGAGCATGTAGAGTACTGTATAGTGAAACCAAATGTCCACTCCCATCCTTCTGGCCTGTCTAATACAGTCTGCATCCCAAATCCTTGCAGAAGGTGAGCCCATAGGCCTCTGGTCAAAAGTAGTGCACTATATAGGGAATATAGGGTTCCATTTGGGATGCAGACACACTAGGGTGAGTCTGTCTGCTAGTAGCTAGTACACTATGATGGAGTGGCTGTCTTCACTTCATCATCGGCCCAAAACGCTAAAGGAGGCATGTATAACACATAACACTATGCACTATGCCTGACTAAATATAACACATAACACAGGGGCTGTGTCCCAAATGGCATCCTGTTCAGTATATAGTGTACTACCCAAGTAGTGCACTATATAGGGAATACTGAAGGGTGCCATTTGGGATGCAGAAATAAAACTATGCACTATGGCTGAGTATGAAAAGAGTCCATTGAGCTGTCAGGTAGAACCCTCTACGGCACAGGAGCTCTTTCTGAAGCAGGACCAGCTGCTCTATACAACCTAATCTGCCTCCCAAATGTTACCCATATTTCCTATTTACTGTAGTGCACTACTTTTGACCAGCACCTTACTGGCCATGATCAACTCTGGTCAAAAGTAGTGCACTATGTAGAAAGTAGGGTTCCATTAGAGACGCAGGCCTACCTACCCTGCATGGGCCATTGGCTCCATCAATCACCTGTCTAGCTGGTTCAAATTGCTCTGAACCCCAGAGGCCAACTCTTAGGATGCGTCCCAAATGGCACACTATATAGTGCACTACTTTTGACCAGGACCTATATAGCACTGTCTAGGGACTAGGGTACCATTTGGGATTCAAGCTAACTCTTACTGTACCTACTATTGTGTTCTTAACACCTGGATTCTGTATTCATTTGTCTTCCCTGAAACCACCAACATTCCTCAGGCCTCACAGTAAAGGTTTGTGGGGAAAGACTAGGGTCTCAGTCAGACTAATGCTTTTCTTGGTCAGTCCAGTAGACTTAAAATTCATATGAATTTAAAAAGGCATCTCAAGGCATGGATAGGAACACTGGAAAAACTTGATCTGTGACATTCAGCTCCAGCTGAAAAAATATATGATTTTGTATATTGACAGTATATGGGAAGACATCTCAAGGTACTTTATACATCCCATGGTAAGTACCTTGCATATGAGATACACGAACATAGGCTAGTTAACCTATAGCATATTGTGTGAGTATTGAAGAGTTCTATGTTCTTAAAGTGGTGAGAGAGTGCAGAATAAGATGTGTCATGTTATTCCTAGTGGTCCTGTTAACTTTACATCTTCAATTTAGCATGGAAACTCAAGTATAAGCCAGCTCTTTGTACATCACATGGATTTACCATTAAGGTAGCGGCCCCTGTACCCTCTGAGAGCCTGCCAGTGAGACTTATCGCCGTTCAGCCAGCAAAACACTGCTCCTTTTTCCCAAAGATAAATTCCAAAAGATTCAAATAAATGTTGAAATGATGGGAACTTAAAAAACAAAAATATGAAATCTCTCTACGGTGTGAGTTTCTGGTGAGAAAGTTGGAAGAGTCCCTGGTAGCAGGTCCATAACAGACATGTGTTATCCCAAGTGGCACCCTATTCCCTATTTAGTGCCCATACTGCTCTGGTCTAGAGTAGTGCAATATCTAGGAAATAGGGTGCCATTTGGGACCCAGACTGAGATGGAGATGGTGTTTCCTGCTCCTGACTCAAACATTGGCCATGGTGCTGATGTGAAGCCGGCCAGTTTCTCAGAAACCCTACTTTTAAAGGGAACATCCATCGACCTGATCTCTAAATTACTGTTCTCACAAACTGCAGCAGGGTTGGACCAGCACTGGGATTACTATAACCACGCCAACCACACCTAGCTACAGTAGCCTAGCCAATGCCTACAGTAACCATGCCAACCGCCTACAGTAGCCTAAGAACTGCATACTACAGCCTTTCCACCACCACCATAGGGCTCTGGTCAAAAGTAATGCACTATATAGGAAATATGGTGCCATTTGGGACACAAGCAGGGGATTTATCATTCATAGGCCTGTTAGGGTCCTAGAGAGGTGAGGACCATCAGACCAGAGACGAGAGCAGGCCTCTTCTAACACCTCCAAAAAACTAGACCGTAATCCCACCCTCATACACATACTTTCCGGGGAAGCTACAGCCAGGAGTCAGCAGCCCAGCCAAGAGCTCCTGTAGCTGGGAGGAATAACCACAGAACTGCCCCACAGGAGAAGATAGAGCCGAGCACACAGTACTGCTGGTATGGTATTACAGACAGTTATATTAGGCCTATAACATTAGGATTGGAGTTTTACCGTTTTGGAAGTTGTTGAGAAGAGGGTGAAGAAAAATCCCTATGATGAATCTTTTGGACCGAGTGGTCTAATTGGTTAAACTGTAAAAAAAATTGAAGTGTTATTTAAACATCCTTATAGCTATTCAACAGGATGTGAGCCTTAACATTTATATATAGACATGTTAAGTGTTATTAACTCAATACAGACATTTTAAGTGTGCCTGTTTCCAAATACACCTCCCCATATAGTAGCGTCTTTACTTAATAACTGCATCCCAAATGGCACCCTATTCCCTACATAGTTCTCTACTTTGAATGTTCTGCGTCCCAAATGGCACCCTATTCACTATATAGTTCTCTACCTTCGGTCACGGCCCTGGTCAAAAGTAGTACACTATAGGAAAATAGTACCATTTGGGAAACATCCAGAGTGAGAGGAAGCCCATCTCACATCTCCTCTCACCTGCCTCCAATCCTACAGGATGAATGGTTGCTAAGCTCCTCCATATGTTCCTAATATAATATACATCATATAATATATCCTTAATGGAGATGAGTGAGTCTATTGTACACACTTCAGCAAGGATAATCACAACATGATAAGTACCTTTCTGGTTACCATTGTTAAATACTTTAGTTTTGTCCCAAAGGGCATCCTATTCCCTATATAGTGTATTTTGGAACAGGGCCTATTCCCTATATAGTGTATTTTGGAACAGGGCCTATTCCCTAAATACTGTATTTTGGAACAGGACCTATCCCCTATATACTGTATTTTGGAACAGGGCCTAATCCCTATGTACTGTATTTTGGAACAGGGCCTATTCCCTATATACTGTATTTTGGAACAGGGCCTATTCCCTATATACTGTATTTTGGAACAGGGCCTATTCCCTATATAGTG
Source organism: Thymallus thymallus (assembly GCA_023634145.1). Taxonomy (NCBI): domain Eukaryota; kingdom Metazoa; phylum Chordata; class Actinopteri; order Salmoniformes; family Salmonidae; genus Thymallus; species Thymallus thymallus. Next base: position 17,215,143 of record CM042378.1, read on the forward strand.
TATTTTGGAACAGGGCCTATTCTCTATATAGTGTATTTTGGAACAGGGCCTATTCCCTATATACTGTATTTTGGAACAGGGCCTATTCCCTATATAGTGTATTTTGGAACAGGGCCTATTCCCTATATAGTGTATTTTGGAAAAGGGCCTATTCCCTATATAGTGTATTTTGGAACAGGACCTATTCCCTATATAGTGTATTTTGGAACAGGGCCTATTCCCTATATAGTCTATTTTGGAACAGGGCCTATTCCCTAAATACTGTATTTTGGAACAGGACCTATTCCCTATATACTGTATTTTGGAACAGGGCCTATTCCCTATGTACTGTATTTTGGAACAGGGCCTATTCCCTATATACTGTATTTTGGAACAGGACCTATTCTCTATATAGTGTATTTTGGAACAGGACCTATTCCCTATATAGTGTATTTTGGAACAGGGCCTATTCCCTATGTACTGTATTTTGGAACAGGGCCTATTCCCTATATACTGTATTTTGGAACAGGACCTATTCTCTATATAGTGTATTTTGGAACAGGACCTATTCCCTATATAGTGTATTTTGGAACAGGACCTATTCCCTATATAGTGTATTTTGGAACAGGGCCTATTCCCTATATAGTGTATTTTGGAACAGGACCTATTCCCTATATAGTGTATTTTGGAACAGGACCTATTCCCTATATAGTGTATTTTGGAACAGGACCTATTCCCTATATAGTGTATTTTGGAACAGGACCTATTCCCTATATAGTGTATTTTGGAACAGGGCCTATTCCCTATATAGTGTATTTTGGAACAGGACCTATTCCCTATATAGTGTATTTTGGAACAGGACCTATTCCCTATATAGTGCACTACGTTTGACCATTACATCTGTTAAACCCATTTTTCTCATCCTTCTGCAAGGGAAACTCAGCAAACAGGACATAATCTGTAGCTGATGGGATATGTCAGACTGGTCCTACTCATACACTGCTTCCCTTCCCTTCCCTTCACTCATCTCTCTCTCTCTCTCTCTCTCTCTCTCTCTCTCTCTCTCTCTCTCTCTCTCTCTCTCTCTCTCTCTCTCAGAGAGAGAAAACAAACACAGCCTTGTTGACTCTATTAATGCCACTTTCTCTCTCTCTCTCTCTCTGCCATCAACGGAGAAAATTGACCAAAAATTTAAACCTTGGCCTTAAAAGGAAATTCTGTTAAACTAACATTTAGAAATCTGCTCAGCAGTCCTCAGGTCAGGTCAAATAGCGATCCTCCTTATTTTCCTCTTTCCTTTAGTTTCTCTCTGCTACATCACCAATGCCTGATGACTGCAACTATCAGCAGATGTTTGGAAAACTAATTAGGCATTTTGGCATAAGATCGTATTTCTTGCTTTTTCTCTCTCTCTCTCTCTCTCTCTCTCTCTCTCTCTCTCTCTCTCTCTCTCTCTCTCTCTCTCTCTCTCTCTCCCTCTCTCTCTCTCTCTCTCTCTCTTCCTATCTCTCTCTCTCTCTACATATATATATATATATATATATATATATATATATATGTCTCTCTCTATCTCTCTATATCTCTCTCTCTCTCAGGTAGCGAGTCAAAGAATCACAAAGGGTCCAGCTTCCTGCCAAGCCGGCCAGGCTAGTAAGCCATTGAGTTCAGGCCTGCTGTCACGCTTCTCAAACAAACACCAGCTAGCTGCTCTGCTCTGCTCTGCTCTGCTCCACCATTGTTCCAGTCTCACTATATCATGTTATGTTTCAGAGAAATGTCTAAATAGTAGCCTAATCAATCCTGAACCACACACTCACACTCACCACATACACAAACACATATGCACGCACACAGTTGTTTCCTCCCAGGTCACCTTGTCTCACCCTGGGTTTGGTTTCACCAACATTAACATCACATTGATCTTCTGGAGGTGGGTCAGTGGAGATGGCGTGACCACGAACAATGCACGTTTAGTTGCCGTGCACAGCTCACGTTGCCAACAGATTAGTACCAATTCGATTGGGATTTTGAGTTAATCCTATGAAGAAACGTAAGCCTAATGTTTAATCTATCATTTCTACCCGGCAACAGACTGCTCCTTTTTCTTTATTGTAGTCACCAGTTGAAGTATCCTGGGGTAAGGAATGTTTTGGGGTTTTATGATATTTTACTTAATCACTATTAAGGATGGATATTACTACAGTACAGTAGTAATACAGCATAGAGTGATAGGTTGGACAGGGTTGATGAGATATCTATGGATGCAGGTGTTGAGTGGTGATTGGCTGAACTACCTGCTGGACTGTGCTGACAACAAAGAGATGTTGGTGGAACTAATAAAATGCCTATTCTACTGTGAGGACCTAGTAACTAAGCCCTTTCCTTTAGGACCTGACGACAGACAGCAGGGAGGAGGAGGAGGATTAGGATCTCCAGGCTGGCTTGCCAAGTTGACCAACAGACCAACTGATCGACAAACCAACAGAAACACCAAAAGACTGACAGACCAAAAGAACGACGGACCAACTGACCGTCAGACCTATCAACCGACAGACAGACAGACAGACAGACCAACTGACCAAATACCTGACAGACCATCCAACGGACAGACCAACCAATGGAGATCAACCGACAGATAGACCAACCGACAGACAGACCAACCAACGGACAGACAAGACAGACAGACAGACAGACAAGACGGACGGACGGACGGACGGACGGACGGACGGACGGACAGACAGACAGACAGACAGACAGAAAGACAGAAAGAAAGAAAGAAAGAAAAAAAGAAAGGAAAAATGAGAAAGAGAGGAAGAGAGAAAGAAAGAGAGAAAGAGAGAAAGAAAGAAAGAAAGAAAGAGAGAAAAAGAGAGAAAGAGAGAAAGAGAGAAAGAAAGAGAGAAAGAGAGAGAGAAAGAAAGAAAAAATGGGGGGTACTTCAGTGTCTAATATCCTCTCCTCTTTCACCCTGTCTGAGGCTACCCCCCACTTAAATGAAAAAAGAGAACAAAACAATCTTTCTCTCTTTCCTTCTCTGTGCTTCACCATGTCGTAGAGTGGAGCTGGAAGTCGTCCTTGTTCACTCCATCAATCCTGCTCTCACTGCAGCCCTGCAAGGACTGAGGGCCCTGCCCAATACGAGAGTCCCATGAAGATACCGAACTAAAGAAAATAACCCCAGCTCTCACTAGCAAGGTTAAATCAACATGGTAGCTACTCAATAAAAACAATGTGACAATAAAACAATTAATTTTTTCAAATATTCAAAACCCCAGTGCTCGTCTAAGAGGTTAAAACACTGAAAATATCAGGACATTTCTTCTATTATTTAGGCTTTGTTTTGGCGTAGAGAATGATTGAAACGTGTACAGCAGGGGTGGGAACAGTTATTGTCCCTTCAGAACAACACTATACTACTGCAGTCAAGCTGTACTCTTGCATCTCACCTCACTTGCACATGGCTGCATGTCAAGTATAGAAGGCCAACAACAGAAGACAGTTGATTATAGGAGAACAATAATAGGCCTACAACAGAAGACAAAAAGTAGGCCTACAACAGAAGACAAAAAGTAGGCCTACAACAGAAGACAAAAAGTAGGCCTACAACAGAAGACAAAAAGTAGGCCTACAACAGAAGACAAAAAGTAGGCCTACAACAGAAGACAGTTGGTTAATAATATACCATTGCAGTGAAGAAGTCAGACTTTCCTAGCCTCAAACTTCAAACTATCTAAATAACATACTTGCTTATTTTTTGCTGGTATATGATTGTATATGAACTTGTGACACCACTGATGGAAACAAAGATAGTTAATTAGGCTAGGGTAAATAAATGCACAGTCTTACTTGTACGTGTGGCAGCAGGCTGTGATAACCAAACCAAGATGTATAAACACACAGCTCATTGACTTCCAACGCTAGGAGGAGAGACTGAGCAGGACTTTTGTTTTGGCTTGTTGGCCTGTCTGCCAGTTGAAACAATCAAGATCATCATCCTCATCTTCCTCATTTGCATGTTTTCCCGATCAGAGAAACACCACATCATCAGGACACACACACACACACACACACACACACACACACACACACACACACACACACACACACACACACACACACACACACACACACACACACACACACACACACACACACACACACACACACACACACACACAATGACAGTGTCATCATCCACCACCAACATACAGCTGTCAGCAGTAATAGTAACCACTCTAAAATCCTTCATAAAGAATTACTTAATCAACTGTAATCTACAACAGTAGCTTCTCTATTGACTAGCCTGGGTCCCAAATGGCACCCTATTCCCTATGTAGTGCACTACTTTTGACCAGGGCCCATAACACTATATACTGTAGGGCATTGGGTGCCATTTAAGACACAGCTTGAATCTAAATCTTTTCGAGAGCCTTGGGATTACTTTTGCCATTTGGGACGCATCCTGTACACTGTATATGCATTCAACAAATTGAGAAATCAA
>CM042378.1:17224622-17306613 GCA_023634145.1 Thymallus thymallus
GTTTGGTACTGTAGTTTGCCTTGTTAAGCACGCTTTATTCCATGTTGGGTGTGTTAACGTCTTTCAAGGAATAAGAAAATTATTTTTAACCTAACGTCTATGATCAAAGCTGTGGAGCTGATCAAAAGGAATATTGGAATATTGTTCTACAGTAATTACAGGAGTTTCAGGATTTCAAAAGCTTTTTTACCAGTTGTAAAGCAACAGCTTCAAACAACTCAGTGGGAACACTGGTGTCTGAATGAATTTATAGACATAGAAAATATATATAAAGAGCTTCATCTCTCAGGAGGAGAGGAACGATTACATCAGAGTAATTACAACATGAGGCTCACACTGACTTACTAACGTCTGTGAGTTTGAAAGACAAGAAAGTAAGAGACAATGATTTGAGATTATTTTAGCTAAGCTAGCGTTGCAGCCCAAATGGCACCCTATACCCTATTTATAGTAGTGCATTACTTTTGACCAGGGCCCATAGGCGCTGGTAAAAGTTAGTGCACTTAATAGGGAATAGGGTGCCATTTGGGATACATTCAATGAATGAGGATACATGGGTGAAAATACTATAATATTTAATTTCAAGTCAAGATATAGGCTGCTATTGCATGTGAGCGGAGAGGCCAATATGAACTACCATCTCTGGTGACTGTGCTGTTGAAGTAAAGATGATATGTTTCATTTGGTTCTGCCCAGAGTCTCTCATTTAAACTGTGTGTGATGACTACACTCCTGCCTTATGACTCATCTATAGCATCATGTCAGTCCAGCTGTGTGTGTGTGTGTGTGTGTGTGTGTGTGTGTGTGTGTGTGTGTGTGTGTGTGTGTGTGTGTGTATGTGTGTGTGTGTGTGTGTGTGTGTGTGTGTTTGTGCGCGTGCTTGTGTGTGGGTCTATGTTACACTCACAGCAGGTTATGCTAGGCTCTGTGATGGTTAAACTTCTGCCCAGTTTTTTCGTCACCCCTCCCTCTGTAATCCCCCTGTATGACAGTGCCCTGTCTAACCGTGTGTGTGTGTGTGTGTGTGTGTGTACGATGTGCAGGCTTGCATATGTGTATGTATGTGTGTAATACAGTGTTGCAGGCCAAGGTTTGGGTTACATCTCCAGGAGTGTAGCAGAACAGAGCCCTGGAGTGCAGCTGGAGCAGAGAGCAGCCTATCCCTGGTCCGGTTTCAGCCCTGTTTCATCAGCCTGAATAGGGGAGTGTTCGCCAGCCTGGCTAGAGGAATGTTAGCCAGCACCAGGCCGTCTCACAGAGTGACGCAATTTGAATCCACAGCAGGCCAGGCCTAGAAAATGAAGACCTTCTCCTCAACTGTCCTTCCATTATCTCCATGAGTATGGCCGCATCCCAAATGGCACCCTATTCTCTGTTTAGTGCGCTACTTTTGACCAGCAAAGGTTATAGGGTGCCATTTGGGACACACACATATGATCTAATAACATACACTGTATATACAAAAGTATCTGGGCACCCCTTCAAATAAGTGGATTCTGTTATTTCAGCCACACCCATTGTTGACAGGTGTATAAAATTGAACACACAGCCATGCAATCTCGATAGACAAACATTGCCAGTAGATAGGATGCTACCTTTCAAACAAGTCAGTTTGCCAAATTTCTGCCCCGCTAGAGCTGCCCCTGTAAGTGCTGTAATTGTGAAGTAGAAACGTCTAGGAGCAGCAACGGCTCAGCCATGAAGTGACAGGCCACACAAGCTCACAGAATGGGACCGCCAAGTGCTGAAGCGCGTAGCATGTAAAAATCGTCTGTCCTCGGTCACTAACTGCCTCTGGAAGCAACATCAGCACAATAACTGTTCGACGGGCGCTTTATGAAATGGGTTTCCATGGCCGAGCAGCCGCACACAAGCCTAAGATCACCATGTGCAATGCCAAGCGTCGGCTGGAGTTGGTGTAAAGCTCGCCGCCATTGGACTGCAGTGGAAACACGTTCTCTGAAGTGATGAATCACGCTTCACCATCTGGCAGTCCGACGGACGAATCTGGGTTTTGCAGACGCCAGGATAATGTTACCTGCCCAAATGCATAGTCTGTTATTTATAAAACCCTCTTAGGCCCCACTCCCCCCTATCTGAGATATCTACTGCAGCCCTCATCCTCCACATACAACACCCGTTCTGACAGTCACATTCTGTTAAAGGTCCCCAAAGCACACACAACCCTGGGTCCTTCGTCTTTTCAGTTCGCTGCAGCTAGCGACTGAAACCGGCTGCAACAAACACTCAAACTGGACAGTTTTATCTCAATCTCTTCATTCAAAGACTCAATCATGGACACTCTTACTGACAGTTGTGGCTGCTTTGTGTGTTGTATTGTCATCTCTACCTTCTTGCCCTTTGTGCTGTTGTCTGTGCCCAATAATGTTTGTACCATGTTTTGTGCTGCTACCATGTTAAGTTGCTACTATGCTGTGTTGCCATGGGTTGCTGCCTTGCTATGGTTGAACTGGTAGCTAGCAGTCTGAATGGAGCCTGGAGGAGAACCCTGTCACTTAATTTCCATGACTGGCTGCTCCCAATAACGAGCTCAGTGTGTAACTAGAACAGAAAAAGGTGGGCCCCTGTGGGCCCTGGTCAAAAGCAGTGCACTATATAAGGGATAGGATGCCATTTGGGAAACACACATTTACATTCAGCCCTGGTCATAAACAATAAATTAAAGACTATATCAATCCCATCCCATCTGGTCTTCATTCACTAGTGCTCTCAGTGGTCTTCATTCTCATCTAGTCATGTAGTTGCTCCTCATATTTAACAAGCCCTCTTTGCTAATCAGAACAAGGGAGATAGAGACAGCACACGGTATTGTATTCACATAAGTACTTTAATCAGGCACTTTGACAAGAAGAAGAAACACCTGGCACATCAGTATATGATATGTGGGGAACATGTATACTATGGGCTACGTTCAGTACGAAAGAGGATATAACATTTTATAAATAACAAACTGTAGAAACTGGTGAATGAACAAAGTAAGAGCTCAAAACAACATGATGTCCCAGCTTCTGAAACATAGATAGTCATGTGTTTTAGGGGCAGTTTAACAAGGCTTAACAAACACTTTTAAAGGTTTCTAAGTTGGAGTGGAGCTGACTACTAATTAGCTGCCGTCTCTGTGTGCGTCCCAAATGGCACCCTATTCCCTACATGGTGCACTACTTTTGTAGCACATTTTAGGGAATAAGGTGCCATTTGGAACATAGCCTCTGTGTCTCAAGGATTTACTGTTGTTTCTCAGAGCCAATAAAGGTAATGTTTCTTCAACTAACATGTTAACAATTAAAAACGGTACGAAGACTCCAAAACTGTCAGCCTGGAAGAAGCTCCACCGTGACGAATGAAGGAAAATTGAGTCTCCCGATTTAGTCCATGGCAGAAGGCTAGCTAACCATAAATACAACCTTACACAGGGGTATTTAGTACAGGCTGCCAAAACCGCTTAAATATAGCTTGTTTTTCTATCAGACAGACAGTATGCTAAGAGCTAAAGGTCATGCAGGTCTACATGGGTTGCATCCCAAATGGCACCCCGTTCCCTATTTAGTGAATTACTGTATAGGGAAGTGCACTCTTTTTGCGGAGGAAAAGACCCCCATAGGGCTCTGTTCAAAAGTAGTGCTCTATATAGGGAATAGTGTGCCATTTGAGACTCAGAATTGGTGTTACATTCTGATACCAAGAAGTGGTATCATCACACACTAGTTAGTAGCTAGTTACACCTAACTCCAGGCGTAGTAAAAACTAACAATACTGCAAACTAACAATATTGATAACTTACATTACTGTAGCTCAGAGAAGGAACCAAGAGAGAACAGAAAAGCAATCTCAACAACACCGTTTTGATTAGTGTTATTTCTGGTTTCAGTCCTGCATGTGATTTGAAAAGCAGTATTTCAGAGATTCATCTGGCTTTGTGCAACTCAACGTCCCCTGCAAAGAGATGATGAAAATATCTGTTGCTACGAGCTTCTCCTGGTCCAGGATGCTGGAGAGAATCCCATCGATACTGAGATGAGCTTAGTGAGCTACGGTCTGTCAGACGGATACACACAACCCTTATACAGTCTGTCAGAGGTACACACAAAACCACTACTCAAACCTCATGTCAGCGGTTTTGTCGCCTGTCTGTCTGGATGGTTCTACTGTCACTAGAATAACAACTAGACCGGTCTGCTGAATTACATGACATCATTTTTTCCCCTTTGTTCTATTGCTGACAACTTGTAGTTATATTGCAGCTGGTCTCTATGATCTTTCTGACCTCCCCTGTCTGTCTGTGTCTGAGTGGTTCTGCCCTTGTCTGTGTCTACTGTGCCACTAGAATACCAAGTACACCTGTAAGGCTCATCGTGATTAAAATCAAAGCAAGGACACCTGAAAGGAAGGACATGATTAATGGATGCCAGGTTCACCTAAACTAGACTGGAGGAAAAAAACAAAGGAATGTGTATAGGACATGAGAACTTGTATGACTGACCCTTTCAAACAAGACTCAAAAGTCTACGGCTACATCCAAAACGGAACCCTATTCCCTTTATAGTGCACTACTTTTGACTAGGTAAGGCACTATACAGGGAATAGGTGCCATTTGGGACACACACATATGGCACACTGAATTAGTATGAGAGGGATCAACACTTTATTATTATTTTTGAAAGCTTCTTGACCAAACAACGTATTGATACTGGTATCATGTTCTTCCAGCAAGGCAAGCTCTTTTTTTCGCTCCTCTGTAATAAATATTTACAAGAAATGACAGCATATCCCCCCAATCAATCACACTAATAGAAATAAAGAGCTTTGTTTCTTTCCAAAAACACATTAATTGCTAAGTACATAAGATGGAACCAACATACAGTTCAAACATACTGTTACATAGCTACACATATACACGTATGGAAATATATTCTGAGGCTATAACAGCCCTCTGGCACAGAATTTGTGCCATTTTTAGTCAGAAACCAAAGTCAGTATAAAAATATAGACAAAAAAAGGTATCTTCTACAAAATATTGACATCATGGCTCCCCGTTAGAATGTGCAAATCCTGGGTAGTTTAGTTCTCTTGACACTGATTGGATCGAGGAAAGATGAAGTCTTCAGGAACAGGCAACATCCATTTTGGCCTCACTTTTAATTCTAGTTCAGTTTGAGAGTCCCATTAGTTTATGATGCATCTACCACCTTTGAGAGTCCATTTGAGAGTTACTTAATTATTTAACTACAGTGCTAACCACACTCAGTGTTCTGGCCAGAAGGGAAGGTACACTGTACGATCCAGTCTATTGACACCAGATACTGTGATCATTACACATCAGGAGGGGTACCACCCTGCAACCTAAATAGAGTGTCAATTGAGACAAAACCTCTGTCTTTTGAGGAACAATAACTCAGTATCAGTCTTCCGATTTCCAGTACCTAAGAGTCGATAGTCTATATGCTCATCTGTGAGTCAATAGAGTCTACATCTTCATCTGTGAGTCTATATCCTCATCTGTGAGTCTATATGCTCATCTGTGAGCCAAAACAGTCTACATCCTCATCTATGAGTCGACAGACTCTATATTCTCACCTGTGAGTCGATAGAGTCTATATGCTCATCTCCGCCTCTTCACTGTGCTCCATGCTATGTTCAGTGGTGCTGATCATGGAGGCTGAGGGGCCCTGGGTGACACCGAAGGGTGTGATGGCCGGGGAGCGGGCGGCCAGAGGGGACAGGGAGGGGGAGAAGCTGGGGGACATGGCTACTGAGGAGGGGGAGCCCTCGTGACTGATGGGGGATCTCCGTAGGGAGGCCAGGTGGGGGAAGGAGGTCCTCCCCACAGAAGGCTTGACAGGAGCAGGCTTGACCGGGACTGTCTTCGCCCCGGGGTGGGCTATGGAGGTGATTAACGGCGGGGGGTCAATGCGAGGGGGTTTGGGGTCTGCCTTGGCTTTGTGCTGGAGCGGTCTCCGAGGGTTAGGAGGGGCCGTCTCATCCTTTAACCTCGCTATCTCCGTGAAGACGTTTGCTAGTGGCTGGAACTGTGGGCACCAGTTCAGCAGGTAGTCCCAGTTATAACTGCCCCTTAGCTCCTCGTCACTGGCCACTATGGCTGTGAGGGAGCCGTCCACAGCGGGTTTACCATCCACTGGGAAGGCATAGTCTTTAGGGTGGGAGATGTTCAGCCCCCTCCCTACCCCAAGATAACCTCCTCCATCCTCCCTGTAGACAGGCACCTGGCCAGCCAACAGAGTCCCACTGAGACTGGCCAGCTTCTTGGCCTTGAACCACTGGTTGGCGTCCATGCTGGGCTCACAGGAGACGTCAGACAGCTGGTCAGCATCCTGCTGGATACCAGAGTCTGGCCCACGGGCTGAGATGTGTTCCTGCATGGACGAAGAGATGGAGGAGACACGGGGGTACTCGTTGATCATCCGGATCTCATCGTCCTCCGCAGCCTCCGCTGAGCCACGCCCGCTGGAGTGGGATGGGTCCAGGGAGCCCCCGCGGGGGTATGGCCCTCCCCCAACACTCCCTGTTTGGTCAGAAGCGTACCCTGGTAAGGCCTGGTGGTAGATGCAGTCGTTCCGGTCGGTGCCGGTGACTTTAGTCTCCTCTAGTTTGTGCAGCATGGTGCCGTGGCCGGGAGAGGCTGGAGGTCTGCAGCGACTCTGCTGCTCCTTCCTCTGACGTCTCAGTCTCACACAGAACAGAGCCAGGGCAATGAAGATGAGGATGAGGATGGCTCCCAGGGACACAGCGATCACGCTGACCAGCAGCAGGTTCATGTCCGACGCCAGGCCGAAGGAGGTGTGTGTCACGTCAATGGTGAGGCGGGTGGTGGCCACACGGGACGTCGCCAGAGGGCTGTGGGCCGTCAGGTCAAGGGTCATCACTCGGACCTCCCTCTTGGACCTGCTCAGGTGTCGGACCTGGCTGTCCATCTTCAGGGAGACCACGCCCGTCGATGCATTGACCTGGAAGTAGGGCGAGGGATCAGCTAGGGAGTACAGAACAATCCCGTCCACTCCCTCGTCCTCGTCTCTGGCTGTCACCTGACCAATGCTCTGGCCCTTCTTCGCCCCCTCAGGAACCAGAAAGGAGAACTCTAAGTCGGAGAACACAGGGTCGTACTCATCCTCCCCAGTCACGTACACCTGGACAGTCACTGTGGCAGAATAGTTCCCTGCATCCATGGCCAGAGCTACAAACTTGAACAAGTTGACCTTCTCAAAGTCAAAAGTAGAGCGAGTCCGGACCTCGCCTGATGTCTGGTTGACCAGGAAGGCGTCTTTCCCCTCTCCAGTCTTGTCCAACATGTAGTACCTCAGCTGTCCAAAGACTCCCGTGTCCTGGTCGATGGCGTGCAGCATAGTGACAAGGGCGTAGTGAGGCTGGTTCTCTCTGACACTGGCGGTGAGGACGGGCAGAGGGAAGTAAGGTCTGTTGTCATTAATGTCCTTCACCTCCACAGTGACTGGAGCCAGCGCATAGTGACCCTGTCCATCTGACGCCTGCACAATGATCACATGGGATGCCTAGTAGGAGGGAGAGAGGGACAGGAGGAGAGAAAGAGAGCAGAGAGAGGATGGGGGGGTGTAGAGAGAGGGAAAGAGGGGGACAGGGAGAGAGAGAGAGAGATGGAGAGAGATTAATACCTTCTTTATCGCTGTAGGGAAATGAATTGTCAGCAGCAGAATATACAAACAGGTGGATAACCAATGACCAATCCAAGTCTTTGTCTATTTCTGTGTCAAAATATTTCCTATATAGTGAACTACCTTTGACCAGGGCCCATAGGGTGCCTTTTGGGGCACATCCCAAGCCAGGAAGTGCCATGGTACCTGTCTCTCGCTGTCCAGTGGTCTCTGCAGCCTCAGGGCTCCGGTCCAGCGGTCTACCTGGAACATGCCCGTCTCATCCCCAGAGCTGATCAGGTACTGCACCTTCCCTACGGCCAAGGAGTCTGGGTCTGTTGCAGACAGGCTGAGGACCTCAGTCCCTGTGGCTGCTCCTTCACTCAGCACCACACTGCAGGGTTCAAGGGGGTTTTATTAGTCACTTTTACAAATACATGATATTTAGTTCCCCAATGCAAACACAAATTTAAAACAAACAAAAAATGTTACCAAATTACCTGTACTCTGCCCTGCTGAACGCCGGAGGGTTGTCGTTAGTATCCGTCACACTGATCAGTGCAGAGACAGCCGAGCTCCTCTGGGGAACACCGCGGTCCGACACGACCACCGTCAGGTTGTAACTGGTCACCGCCTCGAAGTCCAGCCCCTCAGTGGTCAATACTAGGCTGCCTACCGTCTGGAAGCCCCGTCCCTCCAGGAAGCGCACGCTGCTCTCGATCTGGAAGGCATTGCCTGCGTTTCCGCTGGCTATAGTGAAGTCAAAGCCACAGTTGTCGCGTGACGCATCGCTGTCGGCTGCCTCCAGGGTTAGGATGGTGGCACCCGGAAGGCCGTCCTCTGACACCGTGGCTCTGTACTCTGATTGGTGGAAGACAGGCGCGTTGTCGTTGACGTCAGTCACCTGGACCTGTACAGTAGCGATGGAGGAGAGGGCTGGTGTTCCCATGTCTCTGGACTCTATTACCACCAGGATAGAAGGATTTTCAGAATCAAACTCTGCCTGCTGGGTGATGAACAGGGTACCATTGCTGGGGTCGATGTAGAAGATGTCCCGGGTTGACGACATCACTCTGTAGGTGACCCGGCCGTTATCTCCAGAGTCTCGGTCCGTGGCTGTCACAGTGACAACTGCACTGCCGGCTGGGGAGTGCTCTGCCAGAGTCACCTGGGAAACACAAACACACATTCAGAATAGCTGAAGCATGTTGGACAGGAAGGTTAATGGTTAATAGTACCAGGAATCTGGGTTAGTAAACTAAATGAGGAAACTAGATACATACACACACGTGGCATCATTATTGATCTACATGTATTATGGCATCATTGCATCCTGCCAACACAAACACAGATCTTCCAAGGCTAGCGGAGGCCGGTTAGAGGATAGACTACCTGGTAAAGATCCTGTGTGAAAGTAGGAGCGTTATCATTAACATCCTCCACCAGTATGGTGAGGTTAGCTTCAGTCTGGTGCTTGGAGTCAGTAGCCCTGACAGTCAGCGTGTACCAGGTCCTCTCCTCGTAGTCCAGAGGGGCGGTCAGAGACACCCCGCCCCCGTAGTGGTGGATCCCAAACATGCCTTGGGAGGACGGGTCCAGGGGGAGGGTGTAGGACAGGGCGGGGCCTGAGTCCACGTCGTTTCCTGTCACCTGGGTTATTACCGAGCCAATCATAGTGTCTGGAGGGAGGGAGGGAGAGAGAGAGAGAGAGAGAGAGGATATATTATATAGGAAACTGTAGACATCATATGCACAACAGGATATGAACAGAGGGGAACTTGGCTTCAGATCGACTCATAAAGGGTCAGTTTTATCACTGAGAGCTGCTGAGTGCTGGATCAGTGATAAGATCACTGGACTAAAGATTCACTGTTAAATTGAGACACTTTATACATAAACCCCCTGGTCAAAAGTGTCCACTACAGTTGGGTTCAAATACATTTTCAAACCATTCAAATACTTTGTGTTTGCTTTAGCCTGCCTGAAGTGCCAGATGGGCGGGGTTTGCACTTTTGCAAAGCCCAGCTAAAGTATAAAATTAATTAAAATAATATTAATTAGACCCATGGATCATTGACTTACTCTCTGGCACTCTGATTTCGCGCGGCATGGGGATTGTAGGACTATTGTCGTTGAGGTCCACGATGATCACCGTGAGGGTCGCCGAGCCGGCCAATCGTGGTGTGCCCCAGTCCGTCGCAGTAACAACCAGCCTAGTGCCATGGAAATTAAAAAAGAAACTGTTGGTTGGTTCTTATCTTTTATGTTTTAGGTTTCATAACCTTTCATCTCCTGCTGTCTTTTATCAGAACCTGTTGTAGCCCAGAGCATGACAGATATTTAGTTTCCAATGCAGAGAGAGAGAGAGTACAGGAGAGTATTTACAGACTGAAAACAAAGGTTAGCCCACTGAGCAAAACCACATGGCAGGCAGATTGTGAACAAACACATCCCAAGTCCCTGCCTCTCACTTGGTTTGTGTCCAGATCTCTCGGTCCATGATAGCGGCGGTGGTGATGCTTCCGGTCAGCGGGTCGATCTTGAACAGGCCGCTGAGAGACGACGACCTCAGGTTGTAGGTCACCTGACCATTCTGGCCCTGGTCCAGGTCATCAGCCACAACCTGTATGGGACAGACAGGAAGTCACATGACCGAGGTCAAAGGTCAGAAAGAAAACCTAAACCAAAAAAAAGTATTGTATTCTGATATCACTGGTTTTCTTTAGTCTTAAAAGCAAAGTGTACTAGGAAACTGATTGTGCTGTCATTGGCTGTTGTTCACCCTTCCCTGCTGTTCATTGTTTCAAATGTTGTTTTGTTTTGTTTTTGAAAGCAATACAAAAAATATATAAAAAATAATAATAAACACCTGGGGACAGACAGGAAGTCACATGACCAGAGGTCAGAGGTCAGAGTGAAAATAATTCAAAACAAAGAACATATTTACAACAGCTGTGGAAAAGTAACAGGACCTGGTGATGGATATTGGACGTGGAATTGTTGCAACAGTGGAACGAGAGTTTATAAAAAGGTTCTAAATGGTTGTGGCTTCATACAGCATACAGTCTATATGCTCAACAGGGACGTTGGAAACACACTGTAGTATAGACATAGGAACAGACAGTCACCTCTCAGAACTACCGCAGCAGCACTGGAACTATCCAGATCTCTAACGTCTGAACTTAGTGTTTTCTAGCCCACAACCTCACACCACCTATAGCCAAGCATTATACAGGTATGTGTGTGTGTGTGTGCGTGTGCGTGCAGAGTGCATCAGTGTGTGCACGCTCGTTAGTGTACCTACCTGTATGATAGGGAAATTATATCCCTGTGCCTCTCGTATGTAGGCTACATAGTTCTGCAGCTGGAAGCGTGGCAGGTTGTCATTGACGTCCTGCAGGAGCAGGTTGACCGCCATGAAGGAACTGGAGGATGCCGTTTCAGCCTTCACCACTAGGCGGAGTTTAGGGGTCTCCTCATAGTCTAGCCCCGTGGAGCTCTGTACCCAGATCTCACCTGGTTAGAACAATATCAAGGACAGATCTTACCTGGTTAGAACAATATCAAGGACAGATCTCACCTGGTTAGAACAATATTAAGGGGCTGAGAACCAATTGGGCAATGGATTTTCATGATATGCATGAGAGATGTAGAGTGTAAACACATGTAAAGGTTTTTTACATACCTTTTTCATACAGTGAATCGTGTGGTGTTAAGCACTTTTTGTCAACATGGGTTTTATATAATTCCTCCCCAGTGGCTTACCAGTGGATGAGCTGATTCCAAAGGAGTGTAGAGTGTTGCCACTGAAGATGCTATAACTGATCCCACTACGTGATCCATCAGGGTACTGGGCCTGAGTCTGCACCACGGCGGTACCTGAAGGAGGACAACACCTCACTATCACACTGTGTTCTAAACACATAAACCTCACTATCACACTGTGTTCTAAACACATAAACCTCACTATCACACTGTGTTCTAAACACACACCTCACTACCACACTGGTTCTAAACACACACACCTCACTATCACACTGGTTCTAAACACACACACCTCACTATCACACTGTGTTCTAAACACACCCACCTCACTATCACACTGTGTTCTAAACACATAGACTTCACTATCACACTGTGTTCTAAACACATAAACCTCACTATCACACTGTGTTCTAAACACACACACCTCACTATCACACTGTGTTCTAAACACACACACCTCACTATCACACTGGTTCTAAACACACACACCTCACTATCACACTGTGTTCTAAACACATAAACCTCACTATCACACTGTGTTCTAAACACACACACCTCACTATCACACTGTGTTCTAAACACACACACCTCACTATCACACTGTGTTCTAAACACATAAACCTCACTACCACACTGGTTCTAAACACACACACGTCACTATCACACTGTGTTCTAAACACACACTCCTCACTATCACACTGTGTTCTAAACACACACACCTCACTATCACACTGTGTTCTAAACACACACACCTCACTATCACACTGGTTCTAAACACACACACCTCACTATCACACTGTGTTTTAAACAAACACACCTCACTATCACACTGTGTTCTAAACACACGCACCTCACTATCACACTGTGTTCTAAACACACACACCTCACTATCACACTGTGTTCTAAACACACACACCTCACTATCACACTGTGTTCTAAACACACACACCTCACTATCACACTGTGTTCTAAACACACACACCTCACTATCACACTGTGTTCTAAACACACACACCTCACTATCACACTGTGTTCTAAACACACACACCTCACTATCACACTGTGTTCTAAACACACACACCTCACTATCACACTGGTTCTAAACACACACACCTCACTATCACACTGTGTTCTAAACACACACACCTCACTATCACACTGTGTTCTAAACACATAAACCTCACTATCACACTGTGTTCTAAACACACACACATCACTATCACACTGTGTTCTAAACACACACACCTCACTATCACACTGTGTTCTAAACACACACACCTCACTATCACACTGGTTCTAAACACACACACCTCACTATCACACTGTGTTCTAAACACACACACCTCATTATCACACTGTGTTCTAAACACTCACACCTCACTACCACACTGATTACTTACATTATACACACCTCAGACTTAACAAAACATATACACCTTAGTATCACACTCTTTGACTAAAAGAAAAATCCCCTGTTCCTACCTTTGGCGGCGTTCTCCTGCAGACTGACGTCTCTAGCGTGGCGTGAGAAGCGGATCCCCCTGTAGGTTTGTTCTGTGATGTAGATGACTACCACTCCTAGAGAGGACTGGGCTGGGCTGCCCTGGTCCATAGCCTCTACAATCAGAGTCCTCTGGCCCTGGGTCAGTCCCTGCAGCTTCTCTGTAGCCTGGGATGAATGAATGAATTAATAAATGAATGAAAAGTCGCCCTAAGCAAGCCATCCCTTATGGGGGTTATTAGACACAGAAATACCCTGATTAATAATCTAACAACACCTGGATGTCCCCGGTCAGAGAGTTGATGGTGAAGCCCCGGACAGGGCTGGCGAAGCGGTAGAACACTGAGCCGTTGGCCCCAAAATCTCGGTCCTCCGCCCGCATGGTGGCCAGGACGCGGTGGGAGGAGACACTGGAGAAGAAGAAGAAGAAGAAGAACATGAATGTCCAACTAAAACTTGTCTTCTGCTTTTATTCTAACCCCTCCGAAAGACACATACAGGGGGAGGTTGGAGCAGAGGGCAGCCATACTACGATGCCCGTTGAGCAGTTTAGGGGTTACGTGCCTTGCTCAAGGGCACAACAGTAGGTGATGGCATCTAAGACACACAACAGCAGGTGATAGCACGCCACCTTTTTTATAAGTTTTATTTAATTCGCAACAAAGAAGACATGTGAAAGACAAAACAGTACAGATAAACCCTCCAGATCCCAGCCCACTCCAAACCAGATTATTCTCTGTCGGACATGGGATTCGAACCAGCAAACTTCCTGCTGTTTTCCTGCTTCGCTAACCTCTAAGCTACCTACCTGGAGGCTGAGATGTTGATGACCAGGGGGTCCTGGATGAAGAATGGAGCATTGTCGTTCACGTCCTGTACATACACGGTGACCGTTGCGGTGGAGTTGCGAGGACTGCCGGGGGACGAGTCTGTGGCGCAGACATCGAAAGCGTACGACGCGGTTCGTTCCCGGTCGAGCAGAGCAGCGGTGATGACATGACCCGTTTGCTGGTCAATGATGAACATGCCCTGGGAGCCTCGCGACAGGAAGTACAGCACCTGGGATTAGAACAGATTACAGTAGATTAGATTAGATTAGATTACAAAAAGTAGCATCACTAATCCTTTGAAGGTCTAGATAGATGGCTTCCACTTGTTAGCAACAGTTCATAAAGTGTGGCAAAAATGTGGCAAACCTTAAGCGGGCTCAGGAAGCATATGACTCTAGTCAAAAGTAGTACACTATGTAGGGACTAGGGTGTCATTTGGGACATAACCTATGAGTTCAGTCTGTGTACCTGGCTGTTAGACCCTTCGTCCAGGTCAGTAGCAGAGATCTCCAGCACCAGAGAGCCAATAGGAACATCCTCAGAGAGGTCAGTGGTGTAGCTGGGGCTGGTGAACTGGGGGCTGTGGTCGTTGACGTCCAGGAGAGTGACCTCTACTGTGGCCGTGCTACTCAGGGCCGGAGAGCCCCCGTC
This sequence comes from Thymallus thymallus, assembly GCA_023634145.1. Lineage (NCBI taxonomy): Eukaryota > Metazoa > Chordata > Actinopteri > Salmoniformes > Salmonidae > Thymallus > Thymallus thymallus. Next base: position 17,239,013 of record CM042378.1, read on the forward strand.
AAGGGCTGTCACTGTCAGACTGTACCTGGCCCTACGTTCCCTGTCCAGCGGTCTGGAGGTGGAGAGAACACCTGACTTCCTGTCCACACGGAAGTCCCCTGATGGGTCGCCCGCTAGAAGAGGGAGGGAGAAAGTGGGATAAACAGAGGAGGAAAGAGGAAGAGAGGAGGAAGGGTGAAAGAGATACACAATATGAAAGGTAAATCTCGAAACATTGCGATCAATGGATCGATAGATCAGTTGATCTATGGATCAATCAATCAGTCAAAAATTAATTCAATTGGACTCTTGGCTCTTACTTGTGATCTTGTAGGTCATCTCTCCGCTGTCCCCAGTGTCCAGGTCAGTAGCTCTGAGGGTGAAAAGCTCAACAGGCTCCATGTTCTCAGGCACCTCCAGGCTGTAGTACAGTCTACTGAACACGGGGGAGTTGTCATTCTCATCCAACACCCGGATCTTCACTGATGCCCGGGCAAAGTTAGGAGGCACTCCACCATCTCGGGCATACACTGGACAAAAGGGAAGATTAGGAATTAAACAAGGCTTCAGCAGTCTAAAATAGTTTCATGTATTTATTAACTAAATCATATTGTGTTTCTTAGAGAGATTTAAGACAAAGAAAATAACACCAACATTACCATTGCACCACTCATGTATCCCATCAAAACAGAACTATAAAAACCTCCATTGTAAAGCAGTGTGGCAGGGCTTTGAAGAACCGTTTTTTGTTCCAGGAAGAACACTTTTTGGTTCCAGGTAGAACACTTTCTACAGAGGGTTCCACATGAAACCCAATAGGGTTCTACCTGGAACCAAAAAGGGTTCTACCTGGAACCAAAAAGGCTTCTCTGATGGGGACAGTCGAAGAACCCTTTCGGGTTACTCATATAAAGGGCCAGTTACCTGTCAGAGTGTACAGTTTTAGGCTTCTCTGTCCAGGGCTTTAGTGGTTAGGATTAGGATCAAGGATCAGGGTTAGGGCTAGGAGTTAGGCTGAGGGGTTATGGGTTAAGGGTCAGGGCTAGATGTTATGGTCAGAGCCAGTTACCTGTCAGTGTGAATTGTTCCTGTGCCTCTCTGTCCAGGGCTTTAGTGGTGGTTATAACACCTGTAGCTGGGTGGATGCTGAAACCCTCCTCAGAGATGCCTCCATATGTCACCTGGCCATTGGTGCCTGGAGAGAGAGAGAGAGAGAGAGAGAGAGAGAGAGAGAGAGAGCATATGAAGTCTAAGCCTAATACTATCTGTCAGAGTCTTCCAATCCATCCCCTTGGCCTTTACCCTTAAATGTTCTGAGATCTGAAGGGTCTGGATAGGTATAAACACTGTAGTAGTGGTGGAGCTTCCACCATATGGCTTCCATCTTACAGATACAGTTTGCAAACATCAAAGGGTTAGGGCCAAGGGTTTGTGGTAGGGAGAAGGATTGGAGCCGGCTGTGCAAGTCAAATCGACATCATTTTCATAGGTTGCTGGGCCGGTAGAGTCCTATTCCATTCAGTCATGTTATACTTTAAACCCTCTCTATCCCAGGGCACTGAAAACATTTGCTGTGTTTGGGAAAAAAACACAATTTATTTTTCTCACCTAAAAGAGTATACACAGCATTCCTGTTTTTATTTGTTTGTAGTTGGTTTTGCTGTGTAAGCGGGTGGCTGGGCTGCACGGGGCGGGCGGAGGCTGGGAGATGTGTGTTGTGTTGTGTGTTGTGTGTTGTGTGTTGTGTGTTGTGTGTGTGTGTGTGTGTGTGTGTGTGTGTGTGTGTGTGTGTGTGTGTGTGTGTGTGTGTGTGTGTGTGTGTGTGTGTGATAGCGTGCTAACAGAGAAAGACTCTGGCACCATCACCTTACCCCACTAATCACCCTGGAGAGAAACTTTATAATCCTTCTGGTTTATGTGCTCTTGACTAATTCCAGGGGAATGTGAACACACACACACACACACACACACACACACACACACACACACACACACACACACACACCATCTTCAATTAAAACCAACTGTTACTGGCGATGCTGATGATATAAACATAGGTTGAACACATGGAGAATCAACACGTAGAACAAGAGGCTCTGCTGGCGGACACTGAGTTATATTTTCTTAAGAAACAGTACAACAAATATGTTGAAAAACTGTGTGTCATCATCTGTACTTTGTATATTACTATGTCATTACCATAACATATAGTATGATGAGGGCAATGCAGTCTTATGTGCTTGTCAGTGCTGTATACTATGTATGTAATGACTGGATCTCCACTGAGCTCAAGCCTAGCATTTCTCACCTTGGTCCAGGTCGGAGGCCGACACCACCAGAACAGTGGTTCCTGCAGGCTGGTTCTCTGTAATCTGGGCTTGGTACTGGTTCTCCTGGAACCAGGGCACCTCGTCGTTCACATCGATGACCTGGACAGACAGCAGCTGGCTGGACGAGAGCGCTGGTACCCCGTGGTCCTGGGCTACAATGGTCAGGTTGAACAGGTCAAGCTCCTCCCGGTCGATGGGCTTCAGGATAGAGAGAGAACCTGGAGAAGGAGAGGAGAGGGGTTAGAGAGGGAGCCTGGGGTGGAGGAGAGGAGAGGGGTTAGAGAGGGAGCCTGGGGTGGAGGAGAGGAGAGGGGTTAGAGAGGGAGCCTGGGGTGGAGGAGAGGAGAGGGGTTAGAGAGGGAGCCTGGGGTGGAGGAGAGGAGAGGGGTTAGAGAGGGAGCCTGGGGTGGAGGAGAGGAGAGGGGTTAGAGAGGGAGCCTGGGGTAGAGGAGAGGAGAGGGGTTAGAGAGGGAGCCTGGGGTGGAGGAGAGGGGTTAGAGAGGGAGCCTGGGGTGGAGGAGAGGAGAGGGGTTAGAGAGGGAGCCTGGGGTGGAGGAGAGGAGAGGGGTTAGAGAGGGAGCCTGGGGTGGAGGAGAGGGGTTAGAGAGGGAGCCTGGGGTGGAGGAGAGGGGCTATCTTCAGCTTTAACTGCTAGCTTAAACTCTCACTGCTAGCTCCAACACTCTGCTAGCTTCAGCTTTCACTGCTAGCTTCACCTCTCTGCTAGCTTCATCTTTCACCAGTCATTCCTCCCTCTCTGTCGAAGGCCAAGCGCTGCTCCTTGCCAAGAGCTTTACTTACAACCACCCACCCTGTCCACCCAGTCATCTGTGTGTGAGTGTGGATCTATTCCCATGAAAGGTAGAAGCACCAAAGAACCCGAACCGCAGACTGCTGGGAACCATTAAAGGAGCGATTAGAACTGCATGTGTGTGTGTGTTTGTGTGTGTGTGTGTGTGTGTGTGTGACTCAGTGCCTCTTTTGAGACTTTGATAACACCCACACACACTATTTGCCATTTGGTCTTCTGAGCTTTCTTGTGGTGTGTGAGACACACGTTTACCCTGGCTCCACCCCTATCCCCACCACCCCACCAATCAGGAACCGAGGAACCCCATGGTCGGCCGAGGGGATAGAAGCAGGAATCTGTCAAGATCTATCAGGTGTGTCACAGAGAGAGGGCGGCCATCTTCATCTGGTTCCAATATGTTGTGTGTGTGTGTGTGTGTGGTGCCCATCGTGCCCTCCTGGTCAAGACAGTATAATGACAGTTAATGTCATGAGTTAATCCTTTGACCACCTGGTCTGCTCCTGTCCTGTCCTGCCAACCGGGCCAGGCCAGGGTCTACGATGACAGGAGAAATGGTTATGTTCCCATTACACCACCACAACAGAGAGCTGTGTAGGAGAAGCCTTCTACAGATCATGGTAACCTTGAATCCTTCTGGGTGGAGGATGGGTGTCTCCTAACTCTATTAGGGGTTCTCTCCCCTTCTCTGGGCTCATTGTAAATATAAAATCATCAAACTATAGAGTATGTGTCGAGTTTCCCTGACCCAGATTAATCCCAGTCAACTCCTAGACTAAGACTCTCCATTTGCGATTATTTTTTGGTCCAGGAGATGGCTTAATCTAGGTGTGAGAATCCGCAACCTCATTGTTCTTTTTTTATCAACTGTGTAAGACGACACTGTTTCCTAATTCCATTAATGAAGAAACTAATAGAATATCTATCATGAAAGAATAAACATCTTTACCTCAGTTCACCCCAGTCTTCAGAACTGCTCTACTATTAATACAATCATGCATATACGTAAGCCAAGCAGACTGGAATTGGAAACATCCAGAATATGTTTTCCATGTTTCTCTCTCTTTTTATCTCCCTCTCTCGCTCTCTCACCCCTCCTCCTACCCATGTGCTGTTAGTGACCAGGCTTAGGACGGGATCACTGAGGAGTCACAGCGGCTGAAACTATTCCAGCCACTAACTCTGACCATACGAAAGGCTCAGGGGCAAGTTATCTCAGAGCGTACAGAGAAAATAACAAACCCAACATCTTAAAACAGAACCAACGCACCCCTCCCCCCTCCCCCCTCCCTCTTCCCGCCTCACTCTCTCTTTGACGGTTGCGGCTCATTAAAGCATGAAATTGAAATGAGTCAGTGCTGTGCCCTCTCTCTTACTCCTCTGCTCCCAGGGCCAGGTAATGAGAAGGAGAGGGAAGCCCTAATCTCAGCGCTGCACGGCAGGCCTGGTGTGTCTGTGTGTGTGTAATCTCAGCGCAGCATGGCAGCCCTGCCCGTTGCGTGTCTAGCCGTGTGTGTTTACTGCCAGCCTCTCCTCACTGCGCCCTTCTACTGTGGAAAAAGTTGTTAAACTGCGGCCAGATAGCTGGATCGTTTCATACAGCGGTGGTGGTTGTTACAGCAATGTTGGTGGTGGTAGAATTTAGCTCTCAGGTAGGCAGGCCTACACAATGTACTGGGGTAACTTCGTTAATTCTGATTCGTCTCTCAGACGACATCTCCTCACACTTCCCTGTTTATACTGTTTTAACTGTGCTGGGGCCTGATTATAGGTTGAACCATATGAGACTCTCTCACAGACCCAACCACATGAAAGCTGGGAATGTGGTGCCAATGGCCTTCTGACATCACACCATGTGTTTACAGCACAGCTGGCAACTACATGATTGCTCTCATGAGAAAACAATAATTTATGCCAGTGTTACCGACCAGGTTTTAACCCGGTCGTCTGTATGCCACAAGGCTGTGTTATCCAGCTGAGCTAAAGCTTATGCATTGGCTTGAGGAGCTAACAAAAGTCTTCAGGTCTCAGACAAGGTTACCTTTTCTTTGAGCTTCCAAACCACTTTCAGTACACTAGAAGTTGTTTAAATGACCCACCAGTATTAGGGTTGAGGCTGAAAGTCCCTTCAGCGTTGCCAGTCTCGATGAAGTAGCTGACCCGTCCGTTCTCCCCCTGGTCGACATCTCGCGCCACGACGTAGAGAACCACGAAGCCAACAGGCTGGTCCTCCATGACGCTAACCGCGGATGGCGAGCTAAACACTGGAGCGTTGTCGTTTTCATCTGTCACAAACAACCTCGCCGTCACCGAGCCCCAGCGCCGCTGGCTGGCATTCAGGGCGGAGTCTGTCGCCTGGACGACCAGGATAAGGGAAGAAGTGACCTCATGGTCCAGTTCCTGCGCCAGGGTCAGGACGCCAGTGGAAGGGTCAAGGGCCAGGAGGTCAGGGAGGTCAGGGTACTGGAACATAGTAGAATTAAATATTACTTTATTAGTCCAGGGTACTGGAAGAGATTATAATGGAATATAATGTTTTTTGTCCAAAGTACTGGAACAGATTAGAATTTAATATAACGTTATTAGTCCAGGGTACTGAAACAGAGAAGAATAGAACATAACTTTATTAGTCCAGGGTACTGAAACAGAGAAGAATAGCACATAACGTTATTAGTCCAGGGTACTGAAACAGAGAAGAATAGAACATAACTTTATTAGTCCAAGGTACTGAAACAGAGAAGAATAGAACATAACTTTATTAGTCCATGGTACTGAAACAGAGAAGAATAGCACATAACGTTATTAGTCCAGGATACTGAAACAGAGAAGAATAGAACATAACTTTATTAGTCCAGGGTACTGAAACAGAGAAGAATAGAACATAACTTTATTAGTCCAGGGTTACTGAAACAGAGAAGAATAGAACATAACGTTATTAGTCCAGGGTACTGAAACAGAGAAGAATAGAACATAACTTTATTAGTCCAAAGTACTGAAACAGAGAAGAATAGAACATAACTTTATTAGTCCAAGGTACTGAAACAGAGAAGAATAGAACATAACTTTATTAGTCCATGGTACTGAAACAGAGAAGAATAGCACATAACGTTATTAGTCCAGGATACTGAAACAGAGAAGAATAGAACATAACTTTATTAGTCCAGGGTACTGAAACAGAGAAGAATAGAACATAACTTTATTAGTCCAGGGTACTGAAACAAAGAAGAATAGAACATAACTTTATTAGTCCAGGGTACTGAAACAGAGAAGAATAGCACATAACGTTATTAGTCCAGGGTATTGAAACAGAGAAGAATAGCACATAACTTTATTAGTCCAAGGTACTGAAACAGAGAAGAATAGAACATAACTTTATAAGTCCAGGGTACTGAAACAGAGAAGAATAGCACATAACTTTATTAGTCCAAGGTACTGAAACAGAGAAGAATAGAACATAACTTTATTAGTCCATTTGCAGAGATATAAATCATTCTTCTGCTCTACTTCCTAAACCGCTAGTTTATGGGGTTAAGTGCCTTGCTCAAGGGCACAATGGCAGGAGATGGTCTATTTGCCAGTGAGTTCCTCTCCAACTTTCACGACCGGTCTGGAATTTGAAACAGCAACATTCCTGTTATTGATTTGCTTCTCTAACCTGTGTGTCTCAACCCTAACCTCCTAACCCTACCTGGTGCAGGATGGAGTAGGTCAGCAGGCTGTTGGGCCCTGATCCGTCCTGGTCCAAGGCCTGAAAGGTGTAGATGGACGCCCCAGGCTCCATGTTCTCAGGTATCACTACAGTAACAGGGTCCTCCGGGAAGCGCGGTGCGTGGTCATTGCTGTCCTCCACCTCAATGTCCAGCTGCACCAGGTGGCTGCTGGGTAACGTCGTGGAAAAGTCGTCCACCTCTATCTGTAGTGTGTAGCGGGTGGAGCGCTCATAGTCCAGCTCCCTCGCCAGGTACACGTCACCTGTCTGACGGTCCACCATGAACGTTCCGTCTCGGTCTGACCCACCCACCACCGTGTAGGTCACCTGACCGGCCTCAGGGAGCTCAAAGCCATCATGTGACCTCATAGAGCCAATCACAGAACCCGGTTTGGCCTCCTCGACAGAGTTGAAGGATATGGAGAGGGAATTGGCTTTGGAAGGAACTCTGCTCGCACTCAGGACCTATGGACAGACAGATAGGGATATGGTAAGCATACTGTATATCATCAATATATTGGTGTTAAAGGTTTGTAGCTAGCAAACGTCATCACCAGGCTCAATCGCGAGAGCCGGCTGGAGGACAAAATTAGTAGCTAGCTAATCAATGTTTCTTATAACTGGGATCTTCAAACAATCTACTTTTGAGGGATTATTAGCAACTATGAATATCCTTATAGTTAATGATAATTCATTTAGCAAGATAGCTGAACATCAACACTCAGCAGACTCACACTACAGTGCATTCAGAAAGTATTCAGACCCCTTCACTTTGTCCACATTTTGTTACGTGACAGCCTTATTCTAAAATGGATTAACTATTTTTTTCCACTCATAAATCTACACACAATAACCCAGAATGACAAAGCATAAACAGGTTTTTAGAAATGTTTGCAAATGTATTCAAAAAAAGTATTCAGACCATGTACTTTGTTGAAGCACCTTTGGCAGCGATTACAGACTTGATTCTTCTTGGGTATGACACTACAAGCTTGGCACACCTGTATTTGGGGAGTTTCTCCCATTCTTCTCTGCAGATCCTCTCAAGCTCTGTCAGGTTGGATGGGGAGCGTCGCTGCACAGCTATTTTTAGGTCTCTCCAGAGATGTTTCATCGGGTTCAAGTCCGGGCTCTGGCTGGGCCACTCAAGGACATTCAGAGACTTGTCCCGAAGCCACTTCTGCGTAGTCTTGGCTGTGTGCTTAGGGTCTTTGTCCTGTTGGAAGGTCAACCTTCGCTCTGGAGCAGATTTTCATCAAGGATCTCTCTGTACTTTGCTCTGTTCATCTTTCCCTCGATCCTGACTAGTCACCCAGTCCCTGCCGCTAAAAAAGATCTCCACAACATGATGCTGCCACCACCCATGCTTCACGGGAGGGATGGTGACAGGTTTCCTCCAAACATGCTGGCATTCAGGCCAAAGAGTTCAATCTTGGTTTCCTCAGACCAGAGAATCTTCTTTCTCATGGTCTGAGAGTCCTTTAGGTGTCTTTTGGCAAACTCCAAGCAGGATGCCATGTGCCTTTTATTGAGGAGTGTCTTCCACCTGGCCATTATACCAAAATCCCTGCCTTATCTCAGCTCGTTGGTCACCATAGCAACACCCACCCGTAGCATACCCTCCAACAGGTATATTTCACTGGTCATCCCCAAAGCCAACACCTCCTTTGGCCGCCATTCCTTTCAGTTCTCTGCTGCCAATGACTGGAACGAATTGCAAAAATCATTGAAGCTGGAGACTACCATCTCCCTCAATAACTTTAAGCATCAGCTGTCAGAGAAGCTTATCGATCACTGCACCTGTATATAGCCCTTCTGTAAATAGCCAACCCTACTACCTCATCCCCATATTTATTATTTTTGCTCATTTGCACTCCAGTATCTCTATTTGCACATCATCATCTGCACATCTATCATTCCAGTGTTAATGCTCATTTGTAATTATTTAGCCACTATGGCGTATTTATTGTCCTACCTTCCTAATCTTACTACATTTGCACACACTGTACATATATTCTCTATTGTATTATTGACTGTACGTTTGTTTATTCTCATGTGTAACTCTGTGTTGTTTTTGTTGTATTGCTTTGCTTTGTCTTGGCCAGGTCGCAGTTGTAAATGAGAACCTGTTCTCAACTGGCCTACCTGGTTAAATAAAAAAATAAAAAAATGTATTTACCTCAGCTTTTACTCCAATCAAGTTGTGGAAACATCTCAAAGATAACCAATGGAAACAGGATGCACCTCAAATTCACGTCTCATAGCAAAGGGTCTGAATACGGTATTTGTTTTTTGTTTTCGTTTTTGGCAAATATTTCTAAAAACCTGTTTTCGCTTTGTCATTATGGGGTATTGTTTGTAAATTGATGAGGAAAAACATTTATTTAATCTATTTTTGAATAAGGTTGTAACGTAACAAAATGTGGAAAAATTAAATGCTCTGTATGTGCCTAATAATGACCATTATACATGCCCAGTGGCAGTAGGCGCTACATTTTCCAATACAACACTAAAGAATCCAAATATTCAATGGGACACTGTGAACCAGAAACAGATTTCAACCCACCCACTCTATTTCCTCATTAGGAATAAAATAAGCTGAACGTACAAACTCCAACAACGTGCCTGCTAGCGCTAATCACGTTTAAACAGATAGGCACGTCACTGCCAGGAAAAATAATAAGGGATAAAAGTCATAATAAGAAGAAAAGGAAATTGTAGTGAGCTTTCTGATCTCGCTGCGGTGGGCTGGGCTCGGTCGTCTACAGTACTGAGTTTTTACACCTCCCTTGATGACCAATCAGAAAAAAATGAAAGGCCGCAGCTTTGACGCATCGCTCCCTTTGCATGGAAACAGGCACCAGAAGTTACACATATGACACATTGTTCTAATAAGCCTGTTTTTCAGTTTAGTTCTAAGCAGGGGATGGAGTCACAGGGTTTAAATATCTGAGAGAGTGAGAGAGCGAGAGAGAGAGAGAGAGAGAGAGGGAGAAAGAGAGAAAAATAGAGAGAGAGAGAGAGAGAGAGAGAGAGAAGGAGAGAGAGAGAGAAAAAGAGAGAGAGGTAGAGAGAGGTAGAGAAAGAGAGAGAGAGCAAGAGAGAGAGAGGTAGAGAAAGAGAGAGCGAGAGCGAGAGAGAAAGAGAAAGAGAGAAAGAGAGAAAGAGAGAAAGAGAGAGAGAGGAAGGAAAATAAAATAGTTTTGTGTACTTTTCCATTTTTCTCCTCAACAAATCCTTGATGCTTAATTCATTACAGCCTACAATACCTTGATAAACCACAGTTACTCTATACAGCACCACTATGTTGGCAGTCAATAAACAACCCATTTCTCTTCAGAAAACATAATATGACAATCTGTCAATTAACCTCACATTAGACGGCAAATTGAACTTCAACAAGCGTTAGAATTAGTGAGATCATATCCTGTCCCTACTGCTGTACTTGTGTTGGACAGTGCTAGGGTCTGAGATGATGACATGTGATAGAACAACACAGCCCTGTTTAATCCTGTTACACACTAACTATTACTCACATTCCTTACGTCAGAAGAACAGGAGAAATGAGGGAAGGAAAACATTTAAGAAAAAAGTAACCCAGAGAAGCTGTTTTACTGCAGCCATTACAAGACCATTCGATTTTCCTGGAACCTTAAAGATTATGGGCCTGCATTCCAAATGGCACCCTATTTCCTACATAAGGTACTGGTCAAAAGAAGTGCACCATATATGGAATTGGGTGTCATTGGATTTACAGTCATTTGGGACGCACCTTGGAATTACAGCTACATATACAGAGTTCCTTCCATTGTGCTGGCCTGGCCGGTCACTATTTAGTTGTATATTAAATATTAATTAAATTAACTTGAATGGTGTATTTTATGTGGGTGCATATCCCAGGTGGTGTCGTATTGAAGCGGGGCTACTGTATTAAAAGTGTTGAAGTCATTCAGTATGGCCTTGATCAGAGGAACCACAGCTGGTGATCATCACGGGCCAGATGGGAGCAGTTGATTCATACCTAGTTTTCCATCTCTTACTCAAAGAGAAATTCCCCTTTTGAAAAGTCACAGAGTAGGAGAAGGGAGGAAGAGGAGGGAGGGAAAGTTGTCAGAACTCAGTCTGACATGTCTATTTGGAACAGCTTTGTTGTGAGGAGCCAGACTTCTAGAACAAGCTTGACTTAGTACTTCTCCCAGTACTTTAGTTTAATGTCGGATATTTGTCGATAGGTGTTGATCTAGAAGTTTTCTGATCCTTAATTATTAGGATCCAGCGAGATCTGAGAGAAGGAAGGTGGTAGGGGATACGAGATAGCAGTCCGAGGCAGGGCTCTCACCTGTATGTGTAGTGTACAGGTAGCGCTGTGAGAGGGAAGGAGGTAGGGGCTAGGGGTTAGGGGGTAGGGCTCTCACTTGTATGTGTAGTGTACAGGTAGCGCTGTGAGAGGGAAGGAGGTAGGGGCTAGGGGTTAGGGGGTAGGGCTCTCACTTGTATGTGTAGTGTACAGGTAGCGCTGTGAGAGGGAAGGAGGTAGGGGCTAGGGGTTAGGGGGTAGGGCTCTCACTTGTATGTGTAGTGTACAGGTAGCGCTGTGAGAGGGAAGGAGGTAGGGGCTAGGGGTTATGGGGTAGGGGTCTCACCTGTATGTGTAGTGTACAGGTAGCGCTGTGAGAGGCAAGGAGGTAGGGGCTAGGGGTTAGGGGGTAGGGGTCTCACCTGTATGTGTAGTGTACAGGTAGCACTGTGAGATGGCTGGCCTCGGTCAGTGGCGGTCACAGTGAAGCTGTACTCAGCTCTGTCAGAGCGACTCAGAGGAGAGGAGGAACGCAGTTCACCTGTAGTAGGGTTCAGAGAGAAACGCTCTGCTCTGAGACCTGTAGAGGAGGGAGGGAGGGAGCGAGGGAGGGAGGGAGGGAGGGAGGGAGGGAGGGAGGGAGGGAGGGAGGGAGGGAGGGAGGGAGACAGAGTGAGCGAGAAGTCCAACTATAAATTGTTACACAGTTATTTTGGAAACAATACCAGAAGAAACATAATCCCTCAACGGCAGAAAATAGCATTAAAAAAACAACTCTTCAATCATTAACTCACACACAATCCCTCCCTCCCTTTCTCCCTCTCTCTCTTCCTCCTTCCATCCCTCTCTCACCTGACATGGAGTAGTATACAGTGCCGTTCTCTCCCTCATCAGGGTCCTTGGCCTGTACTTTCCCCAGCAGTAGACCTGACGCCTGGCCCTCCATCACCTACAGATGGAAACCACAAGGTAAAACAGTGACTGTTTTCTTCTCAACTAGTAGTTAGTAGTTGACCACTAACATTTCATGTTAGATCCCATGCCCTAAGGGCCCTGGTCAAAAGTAGAGTATAATAGAAGGAATAGGGTGCCATTTTGGATGCAGCCTCAGTATTACCTGCATGGTGAGTCCTCTGCCAGGCTGGCTGTGTCTGAAGGAGGGAGTGTTGTCATTCTCATCCAGGATGGTGATGAAAGCTGTCCCGGTAGCGCTGTGAGTGGGAGTACCTCCATCCTGAACCACCAACAGCACTTGGTAACTACTCTGTTGCTCCCTGTCCAGACCTACACGGGTACTGATCTCACCTGGGGGGGAGAGAGAGAGAGAGAGAGAGAGAGAGAGAGAGAGAGAGAGAGAGAGAGAGAGAGAGAGAGAGAGAGAGAGAGAGAGAGAGAGAGAGAGAGATAGGAGGGAGAGGAATAATAACGAGAAAGGATGAGAAATTAAAAGGAGAGCCAGTAGTCTTTGATCACACACAAACACACACACATGCACGCTCCCACATACACACATGCACACACATAGACGCACGCACACAGACACACACTAACACACACACACACACAAAGGCTTGGTAGGAACCTGAACAGCTGCAGTGGAGGTTAAAATTATCAGCCTCTGGCGAGCAGCTACACAGTCTCACAGTCACAGCAGGCTAATTATGGCCCAGCAGGACCCTCAACACTGCAGCTAACCTCATTTACAATCACCGAGAACAGACAGGCCAGGGATCTGCAGCAGGAGAATGAGCGAGGATGAATGGCCTTGTCAATTGTGGTGCTGTGTGTCTATTCTGAATGCTACACCTGAAGTTCCTGCGGTAAATATAAAGTTATTACACACTGAGTGTACAAAACATGCTCTTTCCATGACATAGACTGACCAGGTGAATCCAGGTGAAAGCTATGATCCCTTATTGATGTAACTTGTCAGTGTAGATGAAGGGGAGGAGACAGGTTAATTGCCATTCAGAGTGTGAATAAGCAAGACAAAGTGCCTTTGAACGGGGTGTGGTAGTAGGTACCAGGCGCACCGGTTTGTATCAAGAAGTGCAACGCTGATTGGTTTTTTCATGCTCAACAGTTTCCCATGTGTATCAAGAATGGTCCACCACCCAAAGGACATCCAGCCAACTTGACACAACAGTGGGAAGCATTGGAGTCAACATGGGCCAGCATCCCTGTGGAACACTTTTGACACCTTGTAGAGTCCATGCCCCGATGAATATAGGCTGTTCTGAGGGCAAAAGGGGGGAGGGGTGTAACTCAATATTAGGAAGATGTTCTTAATGTTTTGTACACTCAGCGTATCCTTTTTTTATTCCATTCATTAACCAGTCTTTGAACTACCTGTGTGTGAGTTGATCTGGAAATGTCTGTCTGGGTGTAGGAGTCTGTAACTGAGCCGGCCGTTGAGCCCTGTGTCCCGGTCCGTAGCCGACACCCGTCCGAAACCTGACCCCGCCGGAAGGTTCTCTCTCACGGCCAGGAAAGCCCTCTCCTGGGTCAGACGGGGTGAGTTGTCGTTCTCATCGGTCACCGACACCCTTACCGTGGCACTGCCTGTCTTCTTCAGCTGCCCATGGCCCGCCGTGGCCAGAACCATCAACATGTACATGTCCTTCACCTGGGCAAAGGTCATGGATGCACATTGAAGGGACATTACATTTTAAATTAAAGTTTGTCATGTTTTTTCAGGCCTCTAAAGAAGTCTAATGTCAAGATGAATAAGATCTACATGATCGATGTCATTCAAAGTGGCATTCAGTGTGAGGGGGGTCTGGACAGGTTTATATATCTTCCTGTCACATGTACCTCACCTCTCTGTCCAGGGCGCTCTTCACAAATAGCCAGCCGCTGTCTACTGCGATGCCAAACCCTGCTGCGTCTCCGTCAGGTCTTAGATGGTATGCCAGTGGAGAGGAGGAGGTGTCCCGGCTCAGAGCTCGCACCTGTAGATGGATGAATGAATTACTTCATCAGAAATACATATACTGCCAAAACGTCAGAGAACTGACAGTTCTGTTAGTTATGTGAGACATTATGTCGACTGTTATATACAGCAAAACGTGTCCAAGACAATGTTCCCCTTTCAACCTGTGGATGAACAGTATACATGACGTGTAGCAGATATTGAGCCGATTTCGCGGATACAGATTAAACCTATTTTTGACAACAAAATATCTTTCAATGGAAATTCTAACTGTTTTTATTCTAGGGTAGGATTACTGTAGTCTGGGTCTGGGAAACCTGCTCTCAATATCCTTTTCTTATTTCCAGCAGAATTGTATCCAAGACAGTTTTCCTCTTGGGGACGATAAAGGTTTACACTTTATTTGGATAGTCCCCTGTAGATGATCTACAGATACTCTAAACTATCAAAAACCTATCAACTGCAACTCTGTTGATACATAACAGCTTGCTGGGGTTACGGTTAGGGATAGTTAGTTGAAATGTTGTTGACAGTTAGTTGAACAATCTACTGAGCATACCTGTAGGAAGCGTGTGCTGAGCGGCGCATTTTCCCTCAGCTCCACGTGATAGGTCAGGGTATCGAACACGGGACCGTGGTCGTTCTCCGCCTGGACGTGCACCACAAGCATCATGGTAGAGCTCAGCTGGGGCGCGCCACCATCTTTAACTGTCACCGTCAGGTCGTAGCGCGGCGTTACGTCGTACGACAGCCCGCCAACCAGCCGGATCTCCCCCGTGCTGCGCTCCATGGAAAAGGTTCTTTGACCTCCGCTTGAGGTCGCGGTGGAGGAAAGGTCAAAGGTAATCTGGCCGTTGATACCGGAGTCCCGGTCTTGGGCCAGGACGCGGTAGACTATGGTACCCATCTCTGTGTGCTCCTGGAGGAGGAGAGACTCAGAAGAGGAGGGCAGGAAGGCAGGAGCGTTGTCGTTGATGTCCTGGATAGTGATGTGGACGCGGGTCTGACCGAAGGCAGGGGGACTGCCGCTACGAGCCTGGAGCTCCAGGGTTAGAGAGGGTTGCGCCTCGTGGTCCAGGGGAAGGCTGGTCCGCAGGGCACCGCTCTCTGGGTCCACGGTGAAGTAGCCAGCAGGGTCTCCAGAGGAGATGGTGTACAGGATGTTCTTACTGGGGCCGCCTGGGGACAGACAGGAAGTTTAATGTTTTATTATCCTGTATTATTTGGGATACACATGGTATTCACCGTCCAATGAAATGCTTACTTGCAGGTTTTTTCTCGACAATTCAACAACAACAACAACAAATAATAAAATATAAGAATATGAACAGAAAGTAAATGCCTCAGTAGAATAGAATAAACATTTTAGCAGAAGTTTAATACACAATGTATAGTCCAATATTTACACGTGTATTGGTGAATGGGGGATTGTGCAGTATTTAGCAATCATAATAAGAGTCTGGTAGTACCAGTGTGTGTACAGTAGCATGAATGTGTGTGTGTGTGTTTGTGTGTATATCTGTGTGGGTGTGTTCGTGAGTGAGTGCATGTGTGTGAATACAGATGCAATTGTGGGTGTGTGGGAGTTTATTTGATTTGTATCTTTTGAAGCGAGGTGACAAGATCCAGAGACCAGGACCAGAGCAGGCAGAGAACACTTCAGTTACAATATACTCCCCCTCAGTCATTTGTCAAGTCTTGTACACTATGACAGAGAGCCCTAAATATCCAAAGTAATGATTATAAAAACAATGTGCTGGAATGGAAATTGTGATTAATGTTATTTCTAAACGAATTGTGTACAGTGGCTCGCTGCCTATTTGAACAATTGGTACAGGGAGCATAGAGGGAGCACCGAACACCCCCTTGAGTCCTTTCAGCACATACTGCCCACACACATACCTACTCATTCAAGGGTTTTTCTTTATTTTTGCTATTTTCTACATTGTAGAATAATAGTGAAGACATCAAAACTATGAAATAACACATATGGAATCATGTATTAACCAAAAAAAGGGTTAAACAAAATGAAAATATATTTTATATTTGAGATTCTTCAAAGTAGCCACACTTTGTCTTGATGACAGCTTTGCACACTCTTAGCATTCTCTCAACCAGCTTTACGAGGTAGTCACCTGGAATGCATTTTAATGAACAGGTGTTTCCTTTGTGGAATTTGTGGAATTTCTTTCCTTCTTAATGCTTTTGAGCCAATCAGTTGTGTTGTGACAAGGTGGGGGTGGTATACAGAAGATAGCCCTATTTGGTAAAAGGCCAAGTCCATATTATGGCAAGAACAGCTCAAATAAGCAAAGAGAAACAACACTCTATCATTACTTTAAGACATGAAGGTCAGTCAATACGGAAAATGTCAAGAACTTTGAACGTTTCTTCAAGTGCAGTCGCAAAAACCATCACTATGATGAAACTGGCTCTCATGAGGACCGCCACAGGAAAGGAAGACCCAGAGTTACCTCTGCTGCAGAGGATAAGTTCATTAGATTTACCAGCCTCAGAAATTGCAGCCCAAATAATTACTTCAAGGAGTTCAAGTAAGAGACACATCTCAACATCAACTGTTCAGAGGAGACTGCGTGAATCAGGCCTTCCTGGTCAAATTTCTGCAAAGAAACCATTACTAAAGGACACCAATAAGAAGAAGAGACTTGCTTGGGCCAAGAAACACGAGCAATGGACATTAGACAGGTGGAAATCTGTCCTATGGTCTGATGAGTCCAAATTTGATATTTTTGGTTCCAACCGCCAATTTTTGGTTCCAATGCGTTGTGAGACGCAGAGTAGGTGAACGGATGATCTTCGCATGTGTGGTTCCCATCTTGAAGCATGGAGGAGGTGTGATGGTGTGGGGGTGCTTTGCTGGTGACACTGTCAGTGATTTATTTAGAATTCAAGACACACTTAACCAGCATGGCTACCACAGCATTCTGCAGCGATACGCCATTCCATCTGGTTTGCGCTTAGTGGGACTATCATTTGTTTCTCAACAGGACAATGACCCAAAACACACCTACAGGCTGTGTAAGGGCTATTTGACCAAGGAGAGTGATTTAGTGCTGCATCAGATTAACTGGCCTCCACAACCACCTGAACTCAACCCAATCGAGATGGTTTGGGATGAGTTGGACCGCAGATTGAAGGAAAAGCAGCCAACAAGTGCTCTGCATATGTGGGAACTGGTTGACAGAATGACAAGAGTCTGCAAAGCTGTCATCAAGGCAAAGGGTGGTTACTTTGAAGAATCTAAAATGTAAAATATGTGTTATTTCATAGTTTTGATGTCTTCACTATTCTACAATGTAGAAAATAGTAAAAATAAAGAAAAACCCTGGAATGAGTAGGTGTGTCCA
This sequence comes from Thymallus thymallus, assembly GCA_023634145.1. NCBI lineage: Eukaryota > Metazoa > Chordata > Actinopteri > Salmoniformes > Salmonidae > Thymallus > Thymallus thymallus. Next base: position 17,256,436 of record CM042378.1, read on the forward strand.
AACTTTTAAATGGTACTGTACATACACACACACACACACACACACACACACACATGCACACACACACATGCTTTCAACAGATGTTAGCAGTCCTTAACCAATCAGAAGTTCCAATTCCAAGTCACACCCACCGTTCTTAATGATGGCCTGTACGACGCCAACCTCAGTCCCTCGCAGTACGTCCTCAGACACAGTGAAGCTGTACCGACTGTGTTCGAACACAGGGGGCGCCACCAGGCCTGCCACCACACTGATGTTGACCCGGGCGTTGACCAGTGCTGCCAGACCCCCTCCGTCCTGGGCTGAAACCACCATGGGGATCACCGTGTTGGCCTTGCCATGCAGCGACCGGGACAGGGAGATCACACCTGGTGGAGAAAGGACACAAAACACAGCTCAAAATATACACACAGAGACATGAGGACGGACACACAAACACATACATACACACACACACATTCTTTATGTAGTTCCAGGAAAATGAAATTCCAGCTCGCTGGCATCTGTAAGATCCATTAAACACACTGTGGAACATACAACAATGGCTTTTTCCTCGATACACCTGTAACTACATAAGAAGTTAATTCAGTACCAACCTGTGTCTTTGTTGTTAAAGCTGCATTACAGTAAAAGTACCAACCTGTCTTTGTTGTTAAAGCTGTATTACAGCAAAAGCACCAACCTGTGTCTTTGTTGTTAAAGCTGTATTACAAAAAGCACCAACCTATGTCTTTGTTGTTAAAGCTGTATTACAGTAAAAGCACCAACCTGTGTCTTTTTGTTCATAGTTAAAGCTATATTACAGTAAAAGCACCAACCTGTCTTTTTGTTCATAGTTAAAGCTGTATTACAGTAAAAGCACCAACCTGTCTTTTTGTTCATAGTTTAAGCTGTATTACAGTAAAAGCACCAACCTGTGTCTTTGTTGAGGGTGAAGAAGGGGGAGTTGCCCCCGGGGACGGTTCGGTACGTGACCCTCGCGTTCTCCTCAGTGTCGGGGTCAAGGGCCGTAACCTTGACGACAGAGGTGCCAGGTGCACTCTGGGAGCTGAGGCTGACGGCATAGCTCACAGGGTAGAAGACTGGTCGGTTGTCGTTGATGTCCAGCAGGTCAACCCTGACGTAGGCCACAGAGTTCAGACCGCCCTGCAGGGAAACAGAAAGGAAAATCTATCAATGAATCAAAAAGACAACGCTCATTGAAATGTGTTAGACGTGTCAGTGCCGTTCTGTGTTGGTGATTTTTGTGAAAAAATGTACAAAATAAACATTTTCTGGGAGGGTCACCACGTGAAGTGTCCTGGGGTAGGAATGTAGGAATTTGATTTCAATGTGCCTCAGTTAAGCTGAGCACCTTTCCCCCTTTAGAGTTAGGTGTTGGGTTTGCACCACTTATAAGGACAAAAAACCCTCTGTTCTACTAAACTTCACATGTTGTTGTATATCAGCGGGACAAAGTGGTAAAAAACCTGAAAAAAAATTGTTGGACCACATTAATGGAGCATGTTAAAATCAGCAGGAACCCTGTTAAAAACGTCTTACTCTAAAATCTAGTCCTGGCAGGTTGGTGGAGGGATACGGATTGATAGCTTCCCCAGGGAAACAGCAATCTGTCAGGATCTGGGGTGAGAGGGCTCGCTACCGCCGCCACAGAGCATAGAGCTCTGTTTCCCTGGCAGCTCGTTCTGAACAGAATACAGAGCAGGCTTTTCATTTGGCCATACTAGTGAGAGGGAGGGAGGAAGAAGGAGCAGCGGTCCAACTTATCAAATATTCCTGCAGCCTGCCTGTCTCCTTGCATGCTTGCCTGCCTACCTGACTACCTGCTTGTCTGTCTGACTGTATATCTGTCTGCTTCAATGTCTGCATGTCTGACTGTCTGTCTGTCTGCATGTCTGACTGTCTGTCTGTCTCTGCATGTCTGACTGTCTGTCTGTCTGCATGTCTGACTGTCTGTCTGTCTGCATGTCTGACTGTCTGACTGTCTGTCTGTCTGCCTGCCTGCCTGCCTGCCTGCCAGCCTGCCTGCCTGCGTTTCTGCCTACCTGCGTTTCTGCCAATCTGCCTTACCTCTCTCTCTCTCTCTCTCTCTCTCTCTCTCTCTCTCTGATTGTTTTACCATGACTGCAGTGATTTCCTTTCATTTCTACTCTTTTACTTTTAAGTATAATTTGGCGCATGGAGCTACAGGATGCTATCCCAGCATAGCTCTGCCAGGGAAACTCATTCACAGCATAGCTCTGCCAGGGAAACTCATTCACAGCATAGCTCTGCCAGGGAAACTCATTCACAGCATAGCTCTGCCAGGGAAACTCATTCACAGCATAGCCCTGCAAGGGAAACTCATTCACAGCATAGCTCTGCCAGGGAGACCATTCACAGCACAGCTCTGCCAGGGAGACTCCTTCACAGCATAGCCCTGCCAGGGAAACTCATTCACAGCATAGCCCTGCCAGGGAAACTCATTCACAGCATAGCTCTGCTAGGGAGACTCATTCACAGAATAGCTCTGCCAGAGAGACTTATTCACAGCATAGCTCTGCCAGAGAGACTTATTCACAGCCCTGCCAGGGAGACTCATTCACAGCACAGCTCTGCCAGGGAGACTCCTTCACAGCATAGCCCTGCCAGGGAAACTCATTCACAGCATAGCTCTGCCAGGGAGACTCATTCACAGAATAGCTCTGCCAGAGAGACTTATTCACAGCATAGCTCTGCCAGAGAGACTTATTCACAGCTCTGCCAGGGAGACTCCTTCACAGCACAGCCCTGCCAGAGAGACTTATTCACAGACCTGCCAGGGAGACTCCTTCACAGCACAGCCCTGCTAGGGAGACTCATTCAGACTATTTTATTTGGCTGCACGAATGAAAGACTTGCTGCTCTGCTGGGTTCTGCTCTGCCTGGCTAGGGAGCTGCTACCCTGGTTCTGTCTCTATAGCTGCGTCTAATAGTCAGGGTTCTGCTAGCTATGTGTCTGCTGTCAACCCTGCTGTGAGATGTTGGTTAAAAAGATCCATTCCATTTTTGGAAGCATCAATATTACCAGTGTGCTGGAGTTTCTCTTATATTAACACTGCTGCGTTAAACACTGGGAAAAACACTGCTTTAAGAGATCACTGTCAGGGGTTTAATATGCTCACAGGGAGAGATTAGACTATGTGCCAAATGGCACTCTATTCCCATAGGGCTCTGGTCAAAAGGAATTGACTAGATAGGGAATAGGGTGACATTTGGGATGCAGACATTGGATGAGGATGGAGAGAGCCAAGAAGTGGGTCTAGAGAGACAGGAGGGTGGACAGAAAGGAGAAGAGTTAGAAGACTATAGACTCACCTCGTCCACTGCTGGACTTGTTAGGGAGAGGTTGAGGAAGTTGGAGGGAGAGATGGTTAGTGGAGGGTCAATGGAGGGAAGGAGAGATGCAGTTGGAGATGTGCAGAGACTCACCCCGTCCACGGCGGTGACAGTAAAGTCGTAGCTGGTTGGTCCCAGGTCCCTGTCCAGAGCCACGTTGGTACAGATCTCTCCTGTCTCCTTCCCTACAGAGAACTGGGAGGGGACAGCACTGTTAATGCCTGACCCCAGAGAGTAGCTGATGGAACCGAAGGAGCCGCCGTCCGCGTCTGTCGCTGTCACCTGCAGAGAGGGAAATAAAAGAAGTGGATGTATGGGTTAGAATACACCTTAGGAAGAATACAAGAATACACCTTAGGAGCTAGACAGATAAGGAAATATCAAGTAGCTCTTGGAGGACACTGGATGTTGACTTAAACTACTTTTGCACAGCTGAAGCAAGCACACAATTTGTCCTCAGGAAAATTACCCTTTCTAGTTAAGCCAATGTATTTTAGTACGTACCATGTAGGATAATTTTGGATAGTACCACTAGTATGAACGAGAACCAACACAGTACAGGACAGGACAGGACAGGACAGGACAGGACAGTAACAGGACAGGACAGTAACAGGACAGGACAGGACAGTACAGGACAGTAACAGGACAGTAACAGGACAGGACAGGACAGGACAGGACAGGACAGGACAGGACAGGACAGTAACAGGACAGGACAGGACAGTAACAGGACAGGACACCAGGTGCTGTTAGAGTGAGTATTTACTGTGTTGTTTATCTGAGTTAGAGCACAAGCCAAACCGCCTCCTCTGGTAGAATGATGAGGCACTGTGGGGAAGGAGGGAGGAGAGGAGGGAGAGGAGAAAGGGAGAGAGGAGGAGAGGATGACTTCCCCAGCCCTGCCTGCGTTTAGCTGGGAGAAATGCCAGCAGTAGTCCCGTGTAGCTCAGATGGTAGAGCATGGCGCTTGCAATGCCAGGGTTGTGGGTTTGATTCCCATGGGGGACCAGTATGAAAAAAGTATGAACATGTATGCACTAACTGTAAGTTGCTCTGGATAAGAGCGTCTGCTTAATTACTCAAATGTAAATGTTAATATAGAGACAGCCAGGCTAGTCCTAGGAGTGGAGTGGTTTCTGTCTGAACAGCCCAAAGAGGGAAGGGGAGTGAGGGCTGGGGAGCAGCAGGGTACCCCCACAGCACGCCTCCCTACCACATAATAACTCTAATGTTCTACCCCTCAACGTCTGGTTTTAATACACCTCACATCTACAGTACGCTGAGAGCTGGGGGCTGGTGGGTTCATAACTGTCAGCCCAACTCCTCACCCAGCCAGCCACCAGCCAGCTGAGGAGAGGAGACTGTTGCAGCTCCCTGGTTTATTCTAACCAAACAAGCCAATCAGAGAGCCTCCTGGGTACTGGCAGGGTAATCGTTTGCAAGTGTTGGCTCGGAATCGCAGCTAGAAAGAGATTACAGATGGGGTTAAGCCTCACAATTTGATTGAAATTCTCTTTTTCCTTCCATCTCTTCAAAAAAGGGGGGATCTCTCTGGGAAGGAAAGGAGAAGTTGATGAAATGAAATAGAGTTTCCAATGTGTACTACTACTGCAGTATGGCTGCTCTGTGTCTAAGAGGGCAGCAAGGAGAGACTGGGCCAAGGAAAATACAGCCAGCCATGCTTATCAAAAGCACACACTTCCCTGTCCTGGCCTGGCCCTGGCTCCTGTGAGTGTATGAGGATGGAAACCATTCATTAGAAGTGGTGATGATTTTCAGCTGAAACAGGATCTCTGTTCTGTATGTATACTGTAGCACATGGTGGTCGGGGGCAAAGTGCGGAGCTGTGTGTTTGTGTGTATTTGTGCATGCGCGCATGCGTGTGTGTGTTTGTTTGTGTGTGTGTGTGTGGCCTAACGACAGCCAAAGGACGGTGAGAGAGCCAGCGAGAGAGCATGTGATGTTGGCAGAGAGAGAGACACACACCAAAGAGATGGGTAGTAAACCACGGCAGGGCACAGAGACCGGGAGCTTGTTGAGGAGAAGTTAAAACACAGCAGCCCTCTAGGCCTGTAGCTTTACTTCAATATTATATTATCAAGTTGTTAATAACTACTGCACGGCTGCTTTTGTTCTCACCACATTAGCATGACAGAACCTGGACAGGTTCAACACTGAGAGCTGGTCGTGGCATAGTGTAGGAGACGGCTTGATTTGTGTGAGTGTGCGTGTGTGAGTGAGAGAGAGAGAGAGAGAGAGAGAGAGAGAGAGAGAGAGAGAGCGAGAGAGAGGAAGAGAGAAAGTGAGAGAGAGAGAGAGCTATATGAGGAGACCCAAACGTCACTTTCCATTTCAGCCACAACCTGGCATGAAGGAATGTTTATTTCCTTAGCCCATACCGACGTCATAAAAAATGGCACCTGTACAATACTCACATTAAATATTTATGATATGAGGGCTGACAAATTAACTGGTAGAATACACCTGGGATTTACAGTGGAAGGGAAAGAATGGAACTATGAATTCAGAGGCTACTCTCGCTACTCTCACATGAACACAATTACAGTGCAGCAGCAATACCGAAGTTGGAGGGAAAATACTATCCTGTAGCATAGCATTAAAAAAGTGTGTCAGACACAGAAACAGTGAAAGTCTCCTAACACAAACTGTGAAGGGAGAAGTGTTAGCCTGTGGCTGCAAACCATGGATAAACAGTGGACTGGTGGAACAGTATTACTAGGACCTGGAGTTATTCCTGGGTAGGTCATGTGGTTGAGAAAAACTCATGGCCCCCCTGAAAAGCAGAACAAGGAGAAAAATGTCTCTTCAAGTAAAGAGATGGATAGGGTGACTGGGGATAGAGAGAAAGAGAGAAAGAGAGAGAGAGAGAGAGAGAGAGAGAGAGAGAGAGAGAGAGAGAGAGAGAGAGAGAGAGAGAGAGAGAGAGAGAGAGAGAGAGAGAGAGAGAGAGAGAGAGAGAGAGAAAAGAGCGCCCAGGCCCGTTGTGAATGGTGAACTAATGAATTAGCATTCTACATGACTGCCGAGAGACAAGAAGCACAAGGCACCAACCACAGCTCACACGCACACACCCACACACACGCACCACAGCTCTGCCTCCGAGGTGATTGGATACAACATCTGAATACTAATCTGGTCAAAGCTAGAAAGAGAAAGAGAGAGAGGATGGAGAGAGAGAACAGTAAAGTCCAGGGATTGAGAGCTTTGAGGCTGGAGTACGTTGTGAAGACAGATATCAGGAGGAATAGGAGGCATGTGTGGACAGGTTCACCTCCAGTTCAGCATGCTCTCACAGCCTGATGCCTGTTATACATAATAGAGAAAGATGTACTGGTCCAACTGTTATCTACTGTACAATCTCTCCATGCTTGATATCAGGGAAACACGTATTGACAAACACATCCAGTGGATATCCCATGTTTGACTATAATAACCCTGCTCTAAATGTACCCCTCTAAATGTAACCAAATGCAGATTTGTTTTTTTTGTACTATAATGAAGGTACAATAGAATTGATGTAAAACCCTAAACGTTCACAATGCTATGCCTGAGGAGAGCAATCAGAATGATGTCAACTCTACAGGGACCTGGAATCTCTATTCTTCTCTCATTCTAGGTTAATAACAGCATATCAGTGACATGGAGCTGGAGGCCTGGAGCTGAAGCTGAGGACTAGGTCTGTCCAGGAGATGTGTGTCCCAAATGGCACCCAATTCACTACAAAGTGCCCTATGAGCCCTGGTCAAAAGTACTGCACTATATAGAAATCAGGATACCATTTCAGATGCAGCAAAGAAGATGACAGTATATCACATCTCCACTCAGCCGGACAGGTTTTGTTTATAATGAAGCCTCATTCTGATGGAGACAGAACGTCTTTGTCCTAAATGGCACAGTAGTGCACTATAGGGAATACTGGAATATGGTGCCATTTGAGACTCAAAACAGAATAATTAGCCAAACCACAGACAAACAACCCAGAGTGACGAGGAGGATTAACCCAATAAAATTAAGTCTCTGGTGTTCATAAAAAAAGTCCTGATGAAAGGAGTTGCGGTAAATCATGCATGGCGAGAGAGAGAGAGAGAGAGAGAGAGAGAGAGAGAGAGCGAGAGAGAGAGAGAGAGAGAGAGAGAGGAAGAGAATGAGATGAGGGGAAGGTGTAAATCACTCACAATGTCTTATACTAATAAAAGCCATGTAATGAAGATTGATGTCCGCTCACCATCCGCCTGCCATGTTGTAAAGTCAATCTGGTATCTGGTGTTGTGTTGGTATAATTATAATCACAGCCAGACCGTTCCTTCCCTTTATACAGTATGCGTCCCAAATGGCAGTAGTGCATTATATAGGGAATAGGGTGCCATTTGGGACACAGTCACAGCGGTGAACACATACTGTACTTACGTTAACCAACAGTGCAGCTCAGTTCAAGTCTTGGCAAGGATGTATGTGTGTTGTGTTATAAACGTCCATTTTGAATCCATGGTTTCCATCATAGAGTAATGTTACAGTTACACTCTCCTCCAGCTAATGGAATAAGGCTCAGGGCTACGTCCCAAATGTAACTTTATTCCCTACAGTATATAGTGGGCCCTGATCAAAAGCAATGCACTAAATAGGGTATAGGTAAGCCATTTGGGACACAGTCAGGTGTCTGTAAAGCTGATGATTTGACCTCTAAACTACACAGTGAACTCTGACCCAATACAAACTGTCAATCAGCCGCTGTATTGTTCAAACGCTTGCAAACAACAGCTAGATATTTGTGTGTCTACACAGGTGTTGAATAAAGAATTACACAGACCTGGTAACCAGACTAGAAGGGAACTACATACAGACCTGGTAATAGACCTGGTAACCAGGCTAGAAGGGAACTACATACAGACCTGGTAATAGACCTGGTAACCAGGCTAGAAGGGAACTACATACAGACCTGGTAATAGACCTGGTAACCAGGCTAGAAGGGAACTACATACAGACCTGGTAATAGACCTGGTAACCAGGCTAGAAGGGAACTACAGACAGACCTGGTAATAGACCTGGTAACCAGGCTAGAAGGGAACTACATACAGACCTGGTAATAGACCTGGTAACCAGGCTAGAAGATAATTACATACAGACCTGGTAACCAGGCTAGAAGAGAACTACATACAGACCTGGTAATTAAGCTAGAAGAGAACTACATACAGACCTGGTAATTAAGTTAGAATAGAACTACATACAGACCTGGTAACCAGGCTAGAAGAGAACTACATACAGACCTGGTAATAGACCTGGTAACCAGGCTAGAAGAGAACTACATACAGACCTGGTAATAGACCTGGTAACCAGGCTAGAAGATAATTACATACAGACCTGGTAACAAGGCTAGAAGAGAACTACATACAGACCTGGTAATTAAGCTAGAAGGGAACTACATACAGACCTGGTAATAGACCTGGTAACCAGGCTAGAAGGGAACTACATACAGACCTGGTAATAGACCTGGTAACCAGGCTAGAAGGGAACTACATACAGACCTGGTAATAGACCTGGTAACCAGGCTAGAAGATAATTACATACAGACCTGGTAACCAGGCTAGAAGAGAACTACATACAGACCTGGTAATTAAGCTAGAAGAGAACTACAGTCGTGAAAAAGTACATATTTGGACAGACGGAAATGTAATCTTCACTTCAACACTATTGACAGATAAAGGTTACCCAATTTAACAAATCACACCAAAAAAAATGTTATGCGATTAACATAATCAAAAATGCCTTTTCCTTATGGGGAAAAAGTTATTACACCCCTACCTTTACCCACTGTCAGGCTCTGGCCATAGGGAAGCCTTTGGCTCCTCTATTTAGCTATGGTCAGAGCCTGTCAGATCTAGTATTATATTTCTATGAGGGTTTGGTGTTGGTCTCCAATTAGAGGCAGCTGCTATGCATTGTCTCTAATTGGGGGCCATATTTAAGTTCTAGGGTTTCGCCTGTTGGATGTGGATCATTAATGTTGTCTCTGGGATTTAGTGCTGTGTAGCTGACCTTTTGTTACGTTCGTGTCTCTCTTTATTATTTTATGCACATTGATTTAAATAAATAATCATGTCGCATTACTACGGCGCTGCGTCTTGGTCTGACACTCACCACGTTCATGACACCATCACATAAAATGGCTACAATTAGAATTAGGTACCAAAACAAGTGCAAATGATTAGAAAACTTTAGAGAGAAACTTAGGAGGGTCCAGCCTTCCATAAAGATAAGAACTTTGGTCTGGTTTAGTCTTAACCATATGGGTGTGTGGTAACACATCATTCAAAGATCAAAAGACCTACCTGAGGACCCGAGGAAGATTATTGATGCCCATGATCCTGGGAGGGGTTACAAATCCATTTCCAAGCAATTCAAAGTACATCATTCCATTTCCAAGCAATTCGAAGTACATCATTCCACTGTCTGACGAAAATTCCAGACCACTACCTAGGACAGAGCTGACTGAAAGATGCTCGTAGAAGTCTCTAAGAACCCCAGGGTAGCATCAAGGGATCTACAGGCCTCTCTTGCCACAATCAATGTCAAATTGCCTGGGTACACTGTCAGAAAGAGACTGCACATACTTGGCCTACATGGGAGGTCAGGAAGGAAGAAGCATCTGCTCTCAAAAAATAATATCAAGACACAACTGACTTTACCCAGGTGTTGTCTGGCAAAAGTCAGTTGTGTCTTGATATTCTTTTTTGAGAGCAGAGGCTTCTTCCTTCCTGATCTCCCATGTAGGCCAAAATTACATATCCATCTGTCCAAATATGTTAAAAAAAAGACAACTTTCCAGGGGGTGTACTTACTTTTTCACATGACTGGGCATACAGACCTGGTAATTAAGCTAGAATAGAACTACATACAGACCTGGTAATCCAGGCTAGAAGAGAAGTACATACATACCTGGTAATTAAGCTAGAATAAAACTACATACATACCTGGTAACCAGGCTAGAAGAGAACTACATAGAGAACTGGTAACCAGGCTAGAAGATTTCCCACACTTTCTATGCAAAATTAACAGGTATCTGATATCACCATCTTCTAACCCCTCTACAGTGACCTCTGCTGTACTCATACTCTGGTTGCATCCCAAATGGTACCATATTCCCTACATAGTGAACTGCTTTTGACCAGAGCCCTATGTGTCCTCTTCAAAAGTAGTGCACTATATATGTGATAGGGTGCCTTTTGGGACATAGCCTGGTACTGTGATCCTCTGAGTCTGTTTTTTGTATTGTTCAGGTTTCTCTCCTCTCCCGCGGGGTCTCTGCTCTGCCCACTGTGGTGCTGCTGTGTTGTGCAAACGTTCACTTTTTATTGGATTAGAAGTTCAAAGGCAGGAGAGTTGTTAGATGATGGTCAGGAGCCAGCAGAGTTCTGTCTCCACTCAGTGTGAGAGAAGAGAAGAGCCTGGTGGGAGATGTCTTATGAAGCCAGGCGGCGATAGGGAGGACTGGGGTTGGAGAGAGGGAGAAAAGGAGGACTGGGTTTGGAGAGAGGGAGAGAGGGAGGTGGAAAGCGAGTGGGAGAGGGAGAGACAGCGAGGAGGGAGAGGAGAAAAAGGACATGTTGCGAGAGAGAGTGTGGAGTGAGGAGACACAGGCCAGAAGGAGAGAGGGAGAGAGAGAGAGGGAGAAGACAAAGAGAGGGAGAAGAGGGAGAGAGAGAGAGGGAGAAGAGGGAGAGAAGGAGAGGGAGAAGAGTGGGGGAGAGATTCACTTTTGGCTGGGATTTCAGTTAAACAAGCTGAAGGAGGATCCAAAGATAACTGGGGCACTGTGCGGTTTGGGTTCAGTTCACCCATCAGATTCCTGCTGTATGGAGCCTGGCCGGAGAGTCATGGGAGAGAGAAAAGGAGATTGTACATTTCTGCTCTACACTTCCAGTCTAATGTGCCGGAAGGGTTTGGATGCTCTGTCTGCTTCCCAAATGGCACCCTATTCCCTACATAGTGTAGTGCAATATAAACAGAAAATAGGTTGCCATTTGGGACGTATCCTCTGTCTGTGTTCTGTTCTGTTCTGTTCTGTCCTGGCCCAATCTGGTTCTCACTCTGCGGTTGGTCCCTGTAGAAGGAGCCAGAAGAAGACATGTTGGCCTTGAGGAGAACTCGTCCCAGCTCTGGGTGGGAACTATTTATAGAAATACATTTACCTACAGAACACTGAGAACAGGTGGGAAGACTGACTGACTGACTGACTGACTGACTGACTGAACGAGAACTTGGATTGACCACTCTTATGTTTTCCCTCTCTACACTATGACTGTTTTAAACTATGAATGTTCTTCACTAAGAATTAACATAATGTTTGTTCTACAGACTGTTAGTACAGCATGTGTGACCTCGTATAACCCTGCTACTACCATTATATAAGCCTGAAGCAGACCCCAGTGTGGACAGAGCTGGAGCAGAGGTCTGGGAGTAGAGGCAATACATGGTGAAGAGTTGAAACCATGGAGGGCTCTGATAGGGAGAGGGAGAGGGAGAGGGAGAGAGGGGGAGAGAGAGAGAGAGTATAGAGAGGGAGAGAGAGTAAATGAGCGAGAGAACATGTTGAAGTTTTAAAGCAAGGAGAGAGGGAGAGAGAGAGAGAGAGAGAGAGAGAGAGAGAGAGAGAGAGAGAGAGAAAATGAGCGAGAGAACATGTTGAAGTTTTAAAGCAAGGAGAGAGGGAGAGAGAGAGAGAGAGAGAGAGAGAGTATAGAGAGGGAGAGAGAGTAAATGAGCGAGAGAACATGTTGAAGTTTTAAAGCAAGGAGAGAGGGAGAGAGAGAGAGAGAGAGAGAGAGAGTATAGAGAGGGAGAGAGAGTAAATGAGCGAGAGAACATGTTGAAGTTTTAAAGCAAGGAGAGAGAGAGAGAGAGAGAGAGAGAGAGGTCTGGCATAGCACTCCAGTAGCAAATTTCTCAGGCAAGTGCACAAAATTTGTAATAGGGTTGCACCGTAAGTGTAGACGTTCGACAGGAAAGTCAATTCAACATCTATGTGTGTTTGTGCTCATGCGTTCAAAACATTGCAATCTATGTCCATCGGATCGCCATCGTTCTACAATGCATTATACCAGGGATGGACAAGAGGGGCCGCAGTTGCTCGTGGGTCTACGTACCCACATCCATACCCACCTTATTGCCAACAAAATATATTAGTGGCCCTCCTCTTGACAGAGGAGAGAAGTTGTTTAAGTTTAGAGTTCATTTCGTGCAATTCTATACATTTTTCAATGGGTGGACAGAAATGTTTGCCGTTTTTAATATGATATCCGAGTGAGACTGAGTAACAAAATCAGTGGGGTCCCCAGCCGGTAATTAAACCATAATAACAAGTTTAAATAGCTGGCTGCTAAACTAATTTAGCAATCTAAAAGAACATAGCTGAAATTGGCTAATTGACTGTTTATCAGTGGCTGACAAAACAAGAGAAAACCCGCTGATGCGACGGCCTTCAAAAGGAGGGTTGGGTGCCGCCCATAACTGCATTATAAAATACACATTAGGATGACAGCACACATTATTGTTCTAAGAATGACACTCCCCAGATTAGTTTCTTCTCACCACAAATGGTCAATATCCCAAGTAGTGTTGTTAATGAGACAGATTCATTGGACTGGTATGTGGATGGATTAATATTGAGATAGGTAGCAGACAGAGAAACAGGAAAGCACAAAGAGAGAGAGGAAGGGAGGGACAAACAGAGAGAGAGAGAGAGAGAGAGAGAGAGAGGGAGAGAGAGAGAGGGAGAGAGAGAGAGAGAGAGAGAGAGAGAGAGAGAGAGAGAGAGAGAGAGAGAGAGAGAGAGAGAGAGAGAGAGAGAGATTGAGGGTGAAATCTGGACAGTGAAACCCTATGAGCTTTCCCAGCTGTATTGTCCTGGCATCACTTCTGACAAGAAGAGGGAGAGGTTGAAAGGAGGATTGGTGTAGGAGGAGAAGAGAGAAACTTCCCCCAGTTCTCAGTCTCTTTCACTGAGCCTTCACTCCAAAGCAGCAGGTACTCAGTCCAACAGCCCACAGCAGTCCAACAGCCCCCCCCCACACACACACCAGCTGGGTGGTAAGAGAGATGAACACAGAGGAAGAGGGAGATAGAGGGGAAGGAAGAGAGGGATGAGGAGAGGCAGGCCCCACACAGGGACAACTTCCTCCTAGGCTCTATCCCACTACATTTCTGATTGTTAGTACTCTATTGTTTGTATGTATCTAACTGCTGTATATGTCTGAATGCAGCCCCGGGTATCTGTGTATGGAGAAGGAGGAGGAGGAGGAGGAGGAGGAGGAGGAGGAGGATTAAAGACTGACGATAAGCTCAAACGAGTTCCCAGCTGCTCACTCCTGGTTCGACCAGGGCTCCCCAGAGAGAGAGAGAGCGAGAGTGAGCGAGAGAGCGAAAGTGAGCGAGAGAGCGAGAGAGCGAGTGAGTGAGTGAGAGAGAGAGAGAGAGAGAGAGAGAGAGAGAGAGAGAGAGAGAAAGAGAGAGAGAGAGAGAAAGAAGAGAGCAGCAGGATTTGAAAGCCACACCGCCGTCTCCAATCTTTGTGGCTCTGCAGTCTGACTTAGTGTCTGAGGGTCTGAAGGTCTGGATGGCCCCCCTGTGCTCACACAGGAACAGAGCATTACTCGGAGCCCGAAGGCCCAGGCCATCTACCAGTCTGGTGGAAGGAAGGAAGGCCCACTGAGACGTGACCACTGTAGTTGTCCACCGAGTAGAACTAGTACATAGGCAGGAGATGCGAGGAAAACTGCATAATGTTTTGAGCAAACATTTCTCCCACTGCCCTTTATCAGATAACAGGCCCTAAAATGAGCCTTGCACACACACACACCATGCCTCGTAATTAAATTACGTAGTCTAAGTGTTTTGTATTGGGGCAATGATTCCCCCTTTGGGACCTCTGGCTCGTTCACTTATTCCTTATAATTACTGAAGTAATGGCTGATGGGAGTTCTTCTGCGGATTACTAATTAACGGTCCATAAGTCCCTATGGGTTCTGGCTAAAAGTAGTACACTATACAGGGAACAGGGCCCTGGTCAAGAGTTATGCACCATAGGGATAAGGGCTCTGGTCAAAAGTAGTACACTAAATAATAGGGGGATGGGCCCTGGCTTAAAGTAGTGTACTATAGGGAATGGGTGTCCATTTGGGACGCATACCCAGCTTTGTGAAGTGCTCTGGTCCGTCCAGATGTCTATTTAAATGAATCTGTTTGTATTATGGCACCTCTGTAAAACATCATATATATGTCAGTATCAGTTAGCGTCTTTACTCAGCCCCTGTGCACTGACCTCTCTTTCCCGTCCAAGAAGTATACTGTCATACTGCCGTCGGGCCAAAACATTATCATTATCAGGCTCTGTCCTCTCAATATTAAAATTATTTCCAACTGTCCTTGCTGGTCTGGGCACGCAACCAGACGGTCACTATTGATGAATACTGACTGGCTGTCTGACTGGATGTCTGACAGAGCTTTCAATGATAGTTCAATGACACTTTCATGACAGCCAAGAATAATCATGTAAACATTCATTCCTGCCTGACCAAACTACTAAATTCAGTGTTGACCTCACTAAAGGTTGGATCAGTTAGTGTTTTGCTGTTTGGGTCTCAAGGTCCACATCCCAAATGGGCCCTGGTCGAAAGTAGTGCACTATAAAGGGAATAGGGTGCAATTTGGGACTCAGCCAGGGTTAGGAAAAACCCAAGACCCTAATTTCTCATGAGTATCTATGGATTCTGCAGTCTTAAGCCACGGAATTGTCTGAGTTAGCTGTAGAGATACCTTGAGGCATTGGTTACTAGAACAACAGTGGTTTCATGAACTTGCTCTTTTCATTTTCCACTGTGTAGTGTTGACATAAACCTGCCGAGGCTGGGCTGGAATGGGTTGGCAGCAGGTATAGTTAGCATAGGCTGCGTCCCAAATGGCATCCTATTCCTTATATAGTGCACTACTTTTGACTAGGTCTAATCCACAATGGCTGCATTAAGACCGGCAAAATATTCAGATATTTTGTCACTAATTGTTCTGTTGACCAATCAGATCGGCTCTGAAAAAGATCTGATGTGAAAAGATCTGATTTGATTGGTCAAAAGACCAATCAGTGGAAAAAAATATCAGAATTGGGCTCCCTGTGTAAACGCAGCCAATGTACGGAATAGGGTGCCATATACATAATTGGCATGGTGGAGAGAGGGAGAGGGGGATGAAGGAACAGAGGAGGAGAGTTAATATGGAAGACAGGGTATAATGACACTAGGAGGCAGAGTGCAAAGAGGAAATGTCTTTCTCTCCTCTCTTCCTCTCTCTCCTCGCTCTCTCCTCTTATCTCTTCTCTCTCTCCTTTCATCCTCCTCTCTCTGTAACGGCCAGTGTGTGTTTCATCAGGCTTCCCCGTCTGGGAGTGATTAAAGCAGCAAGTCCTGAGGAGGGAAACATCTGACCATAACTATATCCTCTTGATTCTTGTATACAACAGGAAGTACCAGTGACATGCTCAATTCGAGAAGTGGGCAGATGAAGCGAATGCTAAGCTACAAGACTGTTTAGCTATCACAGACTAGAAAATGTTCCAGGATTCATCCGATAGCATTGAGGAGTTTACCACATTAGATACCGACTTCATTACTTAGTGCATTGACAACATCATCCCCACAGTGACCGTACGTACATATCCCAACCAGAAGCCATGGGTTACAGGCAACAACCACACTGAGCTAAAGGCTAGAGCTCCCTCTTTCAAGGAGCGGGACACTAACCCGGACACTTAAAAGAAATCCTGCTATGCTCTCCGACGAACCATCCAACAGGTAAAGCGTCAATACAGGACTAAGATCGAATCCTACTACACTGGCTCTGATGCTCGTCAGATGTGGCAGGGCCTGTAAACAATCACGGATTACAAAGGAAAACCCAGCTACGAGCTGACCAGTGACACGAGCCAATCCAACGAGCTAAATTACTTCTATGCTCGCTTAGAAGCATGCAACATTGAACCAATGTGTGAGATCATCAGCTGTTCCGGACGACCGTGTGATCACACTCTCCGTAGCCAATGTAAGACCTTTAAACAGGTTAATATTCACAAGGCCACAGGGCCAGCCAGATTACTCAGAGCATGCACTGACCTGGCAAGTGTCTTCACTGACATTTTCAACCTTTCCCTGACCCAGTCTGTAATACTGAAATTTTTTGTGCCCAAGAACACAAAGGTAGCCTGTCTAAATGACTATCGCCCGTAGCATTCACATCTGTAGCAATGAAATGCTTTGAAAGGCTGGTCATGGCTCACATCAATACCATCATCCCAGAAACCCTGGACCCACTCCAATTCGCATACCGGCACACCAGATCCACAAATTACGCAATCTCTATTGCACTCCACACTGCCCTTCTTACTAGGACAAAAGGAACACCTACGTGAGAAAGCTGTTCATTGACTACAGCTCTTCCCTCATCCCTCTCATAGTGCTCTTGAAGCTCATCACTAAGCTAAGGTCCCTGGGACTGAACACTTCCCTCTGCAACTGGATCCTGGACATCCTAACGGGCCGCCCCCAGGTGGTAAAGGTTGGTAACAACACACCCGCCACGCTGACCATTAACACGGGGGCCCCTCAGGGGTGCGTGCTTAGTCCCCCCCTGTACTCCCTGTTCACCCACGGCTCCAACACCATAATTAAGTTTGCCGATGACACGATGGTGGTAGACCTGATCACCGATGACAATGAGGCAGCCTATAGGGAGGAGGTCAGTGACCCGGCAGTGTGGTGTCAGGACAACAACCTCACCCTCAACGTCAGTAAGACAAAGAGGCTGATAGTGGACTACAGGAAACGGAGGGCCGAGCACGCCCCCATATTCACATCAACAGGGCTATAGTGGAGCGGGTCAAGAGCTTCAAGTTCCTCTGTGTTCACATCACTAAGGATCTATCATGGTACAAACACACCAACACAGTCGTGAAGACATTTGGCGTGGGCCCTCAGATCCTCAAAGCGTTCTACAGCTGCACCAACTCTCTTGCATTGACTCTATGCACACACACTGGCACATACTTACACTGAGACCCCAAAACACACACACACACACACACACACACACACACACACACACACACACACAAACACAAACACACACTACATACGCCCACATACACATAACATGCATACTGACGCTGCACACACACTCACACACATGTTCACACTCACCACATACGCTGCTGCTGCTGTCTATCTATCCTGTTGGCTATATACTGTATATCGCCATGTTATTTTCTACTCATTATTTTATTTCTTATTCACTGTGTATTCATTCACTCATTTTTTTGGGGGGGGGTCTTATCTTTAACTCTGCATTGTTTGGAAAGTAAGCATTTCACTGTCTACACCAGTTGTCTACGACGCACACAATACACAATCATCACAGCAGCTGTTACCTTATAGTGATATAACAGCTGTAAGTTGTGTGTACTGGAATAGCATGAACAAGTTACTTTACATCACCATGTGGGAATGTGACTAAGGTGAGCACCTTGGAAGTAACTCAAGGGCTACATCCTAAATGGCCTCCTATTCCCTATATAGTCCACTACTTATGAGTAGTGCTCTATGAAGGCACTATGACTGGAATAGGGTACCATTTGGGATGCATACAGGTGTGTTTTAACAGTCATGTAGTGCCACTAACCCCCTGGTCAGTCCTTGACTTAAGACCCAGCAGCCCCTGAAGGGAAACTCTCTCTGGTCAGATTTGATTTGTGGCTCCGACTTAAAATGTTCTAAAACCATTTGCAATTTCCACCTCAAAGACAGGGTGCACAGGGGGGCGTGGGGGGGGGGGGGGGGTGAAGGGGAAGAGATGGTGGGGTACTGGGAACGACCTGCAGGCTGGATACACAAGCCGTGTGTGTGTGTGGAAGGTTTTAATGTGACTAGAAAAATAAATATGACAAAAACTCAACTGGAGATGGCTGTGGAATAGAGTTTAACCCAGAGGAGCTGGAGGGACAGAGGGTCCTCAGTGACACATGGCTGGTCCCTGCTCTGGGTATTAACCTGTTTATTTACAATGGGTCAGATGGGAGAAACAAGCATGACGCTATTTTCTTACACACGCTGCTCCCTGGTTCAGCTCAGGGAAAGGAAAACATCAAGGACATTACTAGCTGTTGTGTTTGAGTCCGGAGCGTTGCAGGGTAGTCGTTTGACTGACCAGACCAAACCAAGATGTGGACGTCAGGATTTTAAATGAGAGAGGGGGGAAGGGTGTGCCTTGTCGTATACCTGGGTTTCGAAACCAGAGCTGGTGGTTGGGGTTTAACATTACCAACGGTTATAAAGTAGTTTGCCATTACATGGCTTACAGAGCCTCACAGATGCTTATACTGAGGAGAAAACGCTGGGAAAGAAAGCTGGTGGTACAGTCCTTCAACAGAGCTTTTTAAAACAGTTAGGGTACTTACTCTTTTAATGGATGTAAAGCTGAAGAAAGAACCAGAAATTACCAGTACAAACTGACACAGCTGTAGTGTAGCTGTGTTTGTGTTACTGTATGCCATGGTCCGTGGGTATATCCACAACCACATCACTACCCACCACTCATCTTAACCCTAACCCATCACCCACAGCAGGCAGGCAGCTGCAGTGTGGTGCTAGCCCACATCCCTGCTGCTCCCTAGACAGGGGATGGTT
Source organism: Thymallus thymallus (assembly GCA_023634145.1). Taxonomy (NCBI): domain Eukaryota; kingdom Metazoa; phylum Chordata; class Actinopteri; order Salmoniformes; family Salmonidae; genus Thymallus; species Thymallus thymallus. The sequence continues at coordinate 17,275,530 of CM042378.1, forward strand.
ACCATTAGACCCCCACTCCCACCCAAGCTCCAGGCTCCACCGCCCAGCCACCCCCTGCCTCTCTATGCTCGCTCCACAGCACAACTTGCCCAAGCCTCTCCCTCTCTCTCCACAGGCCCAGGGCCCAGCTTGGCTCCAGAACAGCCAGGGGAGTTGAGGGGAATGGATGTATGGAACCAACTCCGGGCCGATCTGCAGGGTAGCACTGCACATCCATGGCCATCCTCCTCCATAACACCACTGGATGTCAAGCCAGCCTGGGTTGTGTCCACTCTTCTGAGCTCCCATCTATAGTCCACCTACCCACCTCCTACTCTGAACCCAGGGCAGGCAGGCATTATAGACTCCTTCCTGGTTCTGCTGGCTGGATGGGTTGAAGAGGAAAAGTTAAGGAGGTGGAGGAGTGTTGTGATGCTGAATAGTCTGGGGTGGTTTAGACCCAGGCCAGCTGTCTGTCTCTGTGTGTCTGTCAGCATCACTCCTCTCTACATGGACTGGCTGCCTCTAACACGCAACAGAAAGTGTCAGTTCAGACCGGCGCATAGATCATGGCAGGCTAGATCATGGCAGGCTGAATTGTTTGTAAGCAGTAAGAAAAGTGACTCAGTCACAGGGTAGATAGGGTCTCTGGTTGCCATGGATCCACAGGTCCGTTTGATATGAGGTGGAAGAGAGGGAGGCCACCTCCGACGACGCTGAGGTTTCTCCTCTTTTCTCTTCCCCTCTTCTCCTCTCTTCTCCTCTCCCCTTGCCTTCTCTCCATTCTGTTCCTCTCCTCTCAGCGTACAACAGATAGATAGATAGATAGATAGATAGATAGATAGATAGATAGATAGATAGATAGGTACTTTATTGATCCCCGGGGGGGAAATTTCATTGTCAAGCAGCTACAACAAAAACACAGGGCAGGTGCAAAATGCCACAACGAAAGTACACAAAAGACAGATACACGGTACATGATACATAGAGCGGCAGTATGATAAAGTATAGAAATACAAGATATCTGGAGTGCAAAAAAAAGCTATAAAAAGACATTGCATAGTATGAGTGGTTGGCTGAATATGTACACTATACGTTGGTGGATGTTGGATGGTTAACTATACTATACAGGTCGATGGCAGAGAAATACTTCAGTAGCTAAAAATGCGTATGATATGAGCGAGGGTAATAATAGTTTACTTAATAGACAGACTGGGTAAATGAACAGGTAAGTGAAAATTTTGCATGGTTAAATTAGCTGTACAGTTAGGTATACAGTTATATTTACAGATAAGTGAATACTTGCATGTTTACACAAACTGTACAGGTAAATGACAGGAAGAGATACTTTAATAGCTAAATGTGTGTATGATATCATTTGGGGTAATAATAGTAATTCCCTTAAAATACAGACCTTAGTGCGCAGGGTTTAATTACAGACAACTGCCATTATTGCACATTCGATATACTAAAAGCAATGAGAAAAGGTGCAACTGGCAGGATACTAATATGCATTCCTGAGTGAATGCCTACGTCCAATAATTACTTACAATATTGCATGTGATATAATATAACAACTGTACATGAGTATGTATATACAGACCTGTATGAATAAATAGGTCCTGAGTGGATGAGTGCTGACGGACCAGAGTTACTCACGGATGGATGCATAATTGTTAAACTAGGTCCTAGCACCCCAACAGATCTGGGGTATGGACTGGTACAGCCCTGTGATTTAGCAATTTTTCAACCTCCTGTGGGTGGTTACTGGCAGTGGGACAGTGGGAGAGGTTAGTGTAGTTCTGCTGTCGCCACCAAAGCAGTTTGAGTGTCACTCAGTTTGAATCTCCCTGACAGACTAAACACCAAGCATCTTTGATATGGATTCATATTCTGCAAAAGGAATATTCCAAAGTGCTGTGCATCCTCATGCTAATTATGCTATTTGGCGGTCAACTGAAAGCAGGAAACTTAATCGCTTGTAACCACCACACGGCAGACATCAGATTTGGGTTGTCTTGTCTGCTCTGAAATTTTGTCAGATCATGAAAGCAAATCTTTCCCGTTCTGCAATACTGGTCTTTCGGGGGCTTTATATGTACATTTGTATGGAAAAACAGTTGGTTGTAAATTGTACCTATAATATTACAAACACACAAGCATATAAATATACTATAGACATAGACATACAGTTAGGTCCATATATATTTGGACACAGGCACAATTTTCATACTTCTGGCTCTGTATGCCACCAGAATACAATTAAAATGAAACAATCAAAATGAATTTGAAGTGCAGACTTTCAGCTTTAATTCAAGGGGTTGAACACAAATATCAAGTAAACATTTTAGGAACTGCAACCATTTTTATACACAGTCCCCCCATTTTCAGGAGCTCAAATGTAATTGGACAAATTAATATAATCATAAATAAAATATATTTTGTTGAGAATCCTTTGCAGGCAATGACTGCCTGAATTCTGGAACCCATGGACATCACCAAAGACTGGGTTTCATGCTTTGTGATGCTTTGCCAGGCCTTAACTGCAGCTGTCTTCAATTGTTGTTTGTTTGTGGGTCTTTCTGCCTTTGGTTTTCCCTTAAGCAAGTGAAATGCATGCTCGATCGGGTTGAAATCAGGTGATTGACTCGGCCATTGCAGAATATTCCACTTCTTTTCCTTAAAAAACTCTTGGGTTGCTTTTGCAGTGTGTTTTGGATCATTGTCCATCTGTACCGTGAAGCGCCGTCCAATCAACTTTGCTGCATTCGGCTTAATCTGGGCAGACAGTATATTCCTATACACTTCAAAATCCATCCGGCTGCTTCTGTCTTCTGTCACATCATCAATAAACACCAGTGATCCAGTGCCACTGGAAGCCATGCATGCCCATGCCATCACACTGCCTCCACCATGTTTTACAGATGACGTAGTATGCTTTGGATCATGAGCTGTTCCAAGCCTTCTCCATACTTTTGTCTTCCAGTCATTTTGGTACAGGTTGATCTTAGTTTCATCCATCCAAAGAATGCTTTTCCAGAACTGGTCAGGCTTTTTTAGATGTTTTTTGGCAAAGTCTAATCTGGCCTTTCTATTCTTGATGCTTATGAATGGTTTGCACCTTGTGGTGAACCCTCTGTATTTGCTCTCATGAAGTCTTCTCTTGATTGTAAACTTTGACACTGACACACCTACCTCCTGGAGAGTCTCCTTCACTTGGCTGGATGTTGTGAATGGGTTTTTCTTTACACATGATGAAGGTTCACAGCAATAGATTCAAAATACAAATACCGCACTTAGAATCAACTCCAGACCTTTTACCTGCTTAATTGATAAAGAAATAATGAAGGAATAGCCCACACCTGTCCATGAAACAGCTTTTGATTAAATTGTCCAGTTACTTTTGGTCCCTTGAAAAAGGGGGGTAGCTACTCTCAAGAGCTGTAATTCCTAAACCCTTCTTCCAAATACCCTCAAATTAAACCCGAGAGTGTGCACTTTCAGCCCATATCCATTATATAACTATAGCTTGAATATGTTTTGGTAAAAACCTAAAAGAATCTAAAATTGTGCCTGTGTCCAAATACATATGGACCTAACTGTATATAGGCATAATCCTTATATAGTGCACTATATTTGATAAGGGTCCTCCCACTGGGCACACAGTGGTTGAATCAATGTTGTTTCCACGTAATTTCAATGAAATTGAAATTGACGTTGAATTAATGTCTGTGCCCAGTGGTCAAAAGTATTGCACTATTTAGGGAACAGAGTACCATTACAGATATAGGATAAAGCTCGGCTGAGGTCAGTAGTTTACAGGTCTGGTCCTTAGAGCAGCAGAAGTAGCCAGATCTGCGGTGTGGCACGGACCTCTCTCTCTCCCCCTCTCTCTCTCCTGGCTGCAGGGAGACATTGGGCACGTTTAAAGTCGGGGGAGGTGCTGTACATATGCACCAACAGCAAGTCGGACACGTGACAATGGCAGACATGGCATTTGCATTTGTCGTTGCCGATGAAGTGGATGCTATCAACATTCCACCACTTCTACACGAAGCTGAATATGATCAACATGGTCCAAGGAATGAATATACTGATGATAAGGAAATTAGATACCATCCCAAGCTCTTTCTAACATTCACAATACTTGTTTTGTATTTTTGTGAGGGTTTTCTCACAAAGTATAACCAGGTAGTGAATGCATACTAGAATAAGAACATATGCTGTAGTTGTTTTTGCAGCATATGGGATATGCTCTGTTGTTTGCTATTACTTCATGGCCTTGTACTTTCCTAATTATTATTTGTCCACAAAGATTCTGTATGGTAATTGATTGTCAGCATCACTACAGCCTTTGTATTTCAACCTTTATGTTGCTTTTGTCATTAAACATGTAAAGAACAGAATTTGATTCAATCACATGAAGGACAAAACACTCTGATTAAACTGCATGTACATCAGTTCACATAAGTTACTGGGTAAACAATATGAAAACTATTAAACTGCATGTACATCAGTTCACATAAGTTACTGGGTAAACAGTATCAAAACTATTAAACTGCATGTACATCAGTTCACATAAGTTACTGGGTAAACAATATGAAAACAATTCGACTGCATGTACATCAGTTCACATAAGTTACTGGGTAAACAATATGAAAACTATTAAACTGCATGTACATCAGTTCACATAAGTTACTGGGTAAACAATATGAAAACAATTCGACTGCATGTACATCAGTTCACATAAGTTACTGGGTAAACAATATGAAAACAATTAGACTGCATGTACATCAGTTCACATAAGTTACTGGGTAAACACATTTTTCAATCACTCCACAGATTTCATGTTAACAAACTAAAGTTTGGCAAGTCGGATAGGACATCTACTTTGTGCACGACACAAGTAATTCTTCCAACATTTGTTTACAGACAGATTATTTCACTTATAATTTACTATATCACAATTCCAGTGGGTCAGAAGTTTACATACACTAAGTTGACTCTGCCTTTAAACAGCTTGGAAAATTCCAGAAAATGATATCATGGCTTTAGAAGTTTCTGATAGGCTAATTTACATAATTTCAGTCAATTGGAGGTGTACCTGTGGATGTAGTTCAAGGCCTACCTTCAAACTGAATGCCTCTTTGCTCGACATCATGGGAAAATCAAAAGAAATCAGCCAAGACCTCAGAAAAGAAATTGTAGACCTCCACAAGTCTGTTTCATCCTTGGGAGCAATTTCCAAATGCCTGAAGGTACCACGTTCATCTGTACAAACAATAGTACACAAGGAAGGAGAAGCTTTCTGTCTCCTAGAGATGAACGTACTTTGGTGCGAAAAGTGCAAATCAATCCCAGAACAACAGCAAAGGACCTTGTGAAGATGCTGGAGGAAACAGGTACAATAGTATCTATATCCACAGTAAAACACGTACTATATCGACATAACCTGAAAGGCCACTCAGCAAGGAAAAAGCCACTGCTCCAAAACCGCCATAAAGAGTCAGACTACGGTTTGCAACTGCACATGGGGACAAAGATCGTACTTTTTGGAGAAATGTCTGTCTGGTCTGATAAAACAAAAATAGAACTGTTTGGCCATAATGACCATCGTTATGTTTGGAGGAAAAAGGGGGAGGCTTGCAAGCCGAAGAACACCATCCCAACCGTGAAGCACGGGGGTGGTAGCATCATGCTGTCGGGGTGCTTTGCTGCAGGAGGGACTGGTGCACTTCACAAAATAGATGGCATCATGAGGAAGGAAAATTATGTGGATATATTGAAGTAACATCTCAAGACATCAGTCAGGAAGTTAAAGATTGGTCGCAAATGGGTCTTCCAAATGGACAATGACCCCAAGCATACTTCCAATGTTGTGGCAAAATGGCTTAAGGACAACAAAGTCAAGGTATTGGAGTGGCCATCACAAAGCCCTGACCTCAATCCTATAGAAAATGTGAGCAGAACTAAAAAAGCGTGTGCGAGCAAGGCCTACAAACGTGACTCAGTTACACCAGTTCTGCCGGGAGGAATGAGCCAAAATTCACCCAACTTATTGTGGGAAGCTTGTGGAAGGCTACCCAAAACGTTTGACCCAAGTTAAACAATTTAAAGGCAATGCTACCAAATACTAATTGAGTGTATGTAAACTTCTGACCCACTGGGAATGAAATAAAAGCTGAAATAAATCATTCTCTCTACTATTATTCTGACATTTCACATTCTTAAAATAAAGTGGTGATCCTAACTGACCTAAGACAGGGCATTTTTACTAGGATTAAATGTCAGGAATTGTGAAAAACTGAGTTTAAATGTATTTGGCTAAGGTGTATGTAAACTTCCGACTTCAACTGTATATTGTTGCAAAGTAGAATATTTCTTTGATTTATGTTAGAAATGTGGATCACATGTAGGCCTACGTAGTTAGATTGTAAGGATAAAGATGTATTTAAGCTCTAAATAGTCCTCCACCCGAAAGAGTAATCATGCATTGATAATAACCAATGATACAGTAGGTGATGACATGAACTTTTTATGAGCATGTAGTGCCTTTTGCTTCCACAACGCTTTGGTTCCGATTTCAAGTTGCAGTTGGTTAGGAGCAACTGCAGAAATGTTCTGTTGACTGCAGTCGAACGTTCGTAACCTTTAATCCCACGGTTGTTGTAAAGGTCATGCAGTCGACATGTAGTCGCAAGTCGGACAATTTGTATACCGATAATGCAACACTTTGAAAGGCGGTGACAAAAGTGATCCGCTGATTGAGTTCCCTCTCTCCCTCCCAGGCAGTGATTACGTTATGAGGGAGCAGAGCGCTTAAGGCAGGCTGATACTGTTTATGTTTGGAGGTGGGTTGTAATCATCATCACATCATCATAGATGAACAGACTTTTTACAGTGTTTATAGAGACACTGAACCACTCCAACACAGCCACTCTGTCTGGGTTTCTCTGTGCGTGTTATTGAAAGAGCAGGAGAAGGTACTTGAATGAATGGGAGACTGGTGATCAGTAATTATCTGTACTTTGAATGGTTATGAGTTCAGGAGAAGGAGGTTTCAGTGCTGGACAGACCTGCTTTGTCTCTGTTTCAGTCATATATTATTCTGATAAGAATTGCAGTGTACCAAGAGAAACATTGTGTGTACAGTATGTAATTTTAAACAGATCCCTTAGCGTAGCATTTAGATGTCATCTATACTTTTGGGGGTGTTTTCAGTGCTAATTGTGTATTATGCAGGTGTATTTAAGATGTCTGTGTATTATGCAGGTGTATTTAAGATGTCTGTGTATTTAAGATGTCTGTGTATCTAAGATGTCTGTGTATTTAAGATGTCTGTGTATCTAAGATGTCTGTGTATCTAAGATGTCTGTGTATCTAAGATGTCTGTGTATTTAAGATGTCTGTGTATCTAAGATGTCTGTGTATCTAAGATGTCTGTGTATCTAAGATGTCTGTGTATCTAAGATGTCTGTGTATTTAAGATGTCTGTGTATCTAAGATGTCTGTGTATCTACGATGTCTGTGTATCTAAGATGTCTGTGTATTTAAGATGTCTGTGTATCTAAGATGTCTGTGTATTTAAGATGTCTGCCTACAATACACGGGTATACTATTCTCACCTGCTGGGGCACCACTGGTCCAGCCAGGCACTTGGCAGGCAGCGCAATCGTCCCACTTCCATGTGTGTGTGTGTGTGTGTGTGTGTGTGTGTGTGTGTGTGTGTGTGTGTGTGTGTGTGTGTGTGTGTGTGTGTGTGCGTGCCACTAAAAAGACCTTGCCATGTTGCTTAGGTCGACTGGGCCGTGGCATCGTGAAAACAGGAGAAACAGCCGTAATTTACCATCAAGCTACTTACAGTAAAACCCAATGGCTGTTTTAGGAGAAACACAGGGAGAGTGTGGGAACACACACACACACACACACACACACACACACACACACACACACACACACACAGTGAGAGGGGTTAGAGTAATTTCCTCTCTGATTGAGAGTGGTTAAAAGTCCCCTGGCCCCAGTACTACAGTAAACTACTGTACCTTTTCATAGTTGTATGCATGTGAAGCATGCAGTCCCAGAGGGGAGAAATGAAGGTAACACTTTATTTGGATAGTCCATCAGTAGATGTTCATTAACAGTAACATTTCAAATAACTATCTACTAACCTTGTGAATTCAATGACCGTAAAAAAAGGTTTGATTGTGATAAACACACAGCCTAGCAGATTTGTTTTGGAACACCAACGTATGATTCCAGGATATACCAGAATCTTTGACTATCAGGATCTTTGGCCAGACCATACTATCAGAGACGTGGTTTCCCATCATGGCTGCTTCTCCCTGTATTCTCCCTGCATGTGACAACTAGCAGGTTTAGACATATAGTTTAGTTTAGCACCAAGCTTCCCCATGATTCATGGTAACACAACAATAGTCATTCTCTGCTCTGACACTGTCTGCTGTAATGACTGTTTTCCAGTAAGTCTCAGCGTGTCAAGCTCTGGCCATAGAGAAGCAATAGGCTTCTCTATGTAGCTTGGTCAGAGTCTGACAGTGTCGTTCTTTTCTGTTTCTTTGTGGGTTTGGGTGGATCTCTAATTAGAGGCAGCTGCTACCCGTTGTCTCTAATTAGGGATCCAATATATGTCGAGTCTGTCCTTCACTTGGGGTGGGTTGTTATCGATGTATGTCGCAGTCACGGTGAGTGTGTTTGTTACGTCCGTTCATTTAGTGTGTTTTTTGTGAACGTGACGTTCGGTAGTCTGTTGAGGGTTTGTGTTATTTTTAGTTCGTCATTTTTGGTCTTTATACATAGTAATTCTATTTAAATATACATAGTATATATATACAGTGCGGAGAACAAGTATTTGATACACTGCCGATTTTGCAGGTTTTCCTACTTACAAAGCATGTAGAGGTCTGTAATTTTTATCATAGGTACACTTCAACTGTGAGAGATGGAATCTAAAAACTGGCAACATGAAGGAGGAGTTTCCATGCCTCCCCCATTCTGTTAGGCCTGCATGGGTGACACTGAGCTGTAGTCTCTCAGCCGTAGCAGGGAACCTGTCAGCTTTGTATGATTTTTAAACAATGAATTAGCATTTTATTGCATGACATATGTATTTGATCACCTACCAACCAGTAAGAATTCCGTCTCTCACAGACCTGTTAGTTTTTCTTTAAGAAGCCCTCCTGTTCTCCACTCATTACCTGTATTAACTGCACCCGTTTGAACTCGTTACCTGTATAAAAGACACCTGTCCACACACTCAATCAAACGGACTCCACACACTCAATCAAACAGCTGTGTAAGGACATCAGGGATAAAATTGTAGACCTGCACAAGGCTGGGATGGGCTACAGGACAATAGGCAAGCAGCTTGGTGAGAAGGCAACAACTGTTGGCGCAATTATTAGAAAATGGAAGAAGTTCAAGATGACGGTCAATCTCCCTTGGTCTGGGGCACCATGCAAGATCTCACCTCGTGGGGCATCAATGATCATGAGGAAGGTAAGGGATCAGCCCAGAACTACACGGCAGGACCTGGTCAATGACCTGAAGAGAGCTGGGACCACAGTCTCAAAGAAAACCATTAGTAACACACTGCGCCGTCATGGATTAAAATCCTGCAGCGCACGCAAGGTCCCCCTGCTCAAGCCAGCGCATGTCCAGGCCCGTCTGAAGTTTGCCAATGACCATCTGGATGATCCAGAGGAGGAATGGGAGAAGGTCATGTGGTCTGATGAGACAAAAATAGAGCTTTTTGGTCTAAACTCCACTCGCCGTGTTTGGAGGAAGAAGAAGGATGAGTACAACCCCAAGAACACCATCCCAACCGTGAAGCATAGAGGTGGAAACATCATTCTTTGGGGATGCTTTTCTGCAAAGGGGACAGGACGACTGCACCGTATTGAGGGGAGGATGGATGGGGCCATGTATCGTGAGATCTTGGCCAACAACCTCCTTCCCTCAGTAAGAGCATTGAAGATGGGCCGTGGCTGGGTCTTCCAGCATGACAGCGACCTGAAACACACAGCCAGGGCAACTAAGGAGTGGCTCCGTAAGAAGCATCTCAAGGTCCTGGAGTGGCCTAGCCAGTCTCCAGACCTGAACCCAATAGAAAATCTTTGGAGGGAGCTGAAAGTCCGTATTGCCCAGCGACAGCCCCGAAACCTGAAGGATCTGGATGGAGGAGTGGTCCAAAATCCCTGCTGCAGTGTGTGCAAACCTGGTCAAGAACTACAGGAAACGTATGATCTCTGTAATTGCAAACAAAGGTTTCTCTACCAAATATTAAGTTCTGCTTTTCTGATGTATCAAATACTTATGTCATGCAATAAAATGCAAATTAATTACTTAAAAATCATACAATGTGATTTTCTGGATTTTTGTTTTAGATTCCGTCACTCACAGTTGAAGAGTACCTATGATAAAAATTATAGACTTCTACATGCTTTGTAAGTGGGAAAACCTGCAAAATCAGCAGTGTATCAAATACTTGTTCTCCCCACTGTATAACTTAAAGAAATGTCTAACTACTATCCCTGCGCTGCGTCTTGGTCTCTCCACATCCCATGTCGTGACACAGCGTCACTAAACACTGACCGGGGCTCAAATTTCCACCATTAAAACAGACTAGGAAATCTCCATGGGTGCGCCCGAAATGACACCCTATAGTGCACTACTTTCCAGCAGAACTTTATGGGCCCTGGTCAAAAGTAATGCACTATATAGGGAAAAGAGTGCCCTTTCAGACATAGATCATGTGTTTTGAACGTCTCCCATGCGGGACACTTTCCCAGTTCCATTTCCTGGGTTTAGAGAGATGAAACGAGAGGACAGAAGAAGAGCTGATGTTTCATTACAGTCTGGAGCCTGGAGGGAGGGAGGTAGGGAGGGAGGGAGGGAGGGAGTAGGGAGCCAGAGCAAGGACAAAGAGAAAGAGAGAGAGGGAGAGATAGAGGAAAGAGGGAAAGAGAGAGAGAGGCTCTGGGCCCCACATCATCCTACTGGAACCAGTGGAACCCATTACATAAACAGGCCTTGTCACCTTCCCATAAACACTGTCTGCATCTCAAATGGCACTCTATTACCTATATAGTGCACAACTTTTGACCAGAGCCCCATTGACCCTGGTCTAAAGTAGCACACTACATAGGGAACAGGGTGCCATTTAGGACGCAATTACTGAGCCTAATGGAGCTGCCTGGGCTGGAGTGTGTATGCTGTGTGTAAGCCGTATGTATACAGTGTGTACAGAAATGTGTTGGCGTATGTATACAGTCTGTGTTGTAGCATGTTTATACAGTGTCTGTAAGAGAGTGTGTTGGAGTTTGCTGGAGTGTGTATACAGTGTGTGTTATAGTTTGTAAGCCGTGTGTGTGCAGTGTGTGTATGCAGTGTGTGTGGGTAGTAGTGTGTATGCATTGTGGGAGGTCATTAACACAAACAAACATACATACACACACACACACACTAGTTCTGTCTAGACCCATGAGAGGTTATTCCTATTCTGGTTCAGACCAGGGCCAGACCTGTATAAAAGCACATTCTGGTAATAGAGATGGTCCATCCACACGCACACATACGCGCACACACTTTTAGAACTGTTTAGAACTGTTTGGATCTTTTTCATTGGCTCGCGTAATTGCAAGTAAACAGACATTTATTTTCAAACACACACACACAAAATAACTGCCTTTCCTGCCAACAGTAAGCAACAGCTTGTTTTCCCATTCTCACAGGGAGGATCCGGCTACAGTTAGGAAGAAAACACCAGGTATCATAATTTCACCTCTCATCTTGTTGTTATCTCTTCTACTGGGGCTCTCACTTCTCTCAGTGTTCTCTCCGTTCTCTCAGAGTTCTCGCAGAAGTCTCTCAGTGTTCTCTCAGTGTTCTCTCACTTCTCTTACTTCTCTCAAAGTTCTCTCCCTTTTCTGAATGTTCTCACAGAGATATCTCAGTTCTCTCAGTGTTCTCTCACTTCTCTCTGTGTTCTCTCAGTTCTCTCACTTCTATCAGAGTTATCTCAGAGTTTTCACAAAGAGCTTAAGCAGTGTTGGGGAAGCTAATGTGGAAATATAGTTTACCAAGCCAATTACTTCACACTGGAAGAAGTTAAGCTACACTAAATCTACCCTTAAGAAAAATGTAATTACTTTGAAAAAGTAGCTCAGTACATCCAAACTACTTTGTGATGTCAAATGCCGTAGACCACAAATTGAAAGAACAGATCACTCGAGTCCCAGTGCAGTCAAAATTATGCGTTATTTTATCAAGAATGGTCCACCACCAAAAGGACATCCAGCCAACTTGACACACCTATGGGAAGTACTGGAGTCAACATGGTCCAGCATCCCTGTGGAACGCTTTCGACACCTTGTAGAGTTCATGCCCGACGAACTGAGGCTGTTCTGAGGGCAAAAGGCAACTCAATATTAGGAAGGTGTTCCTAATGTTTGGTATACTCAGTGTAGGTAATAGGTTGCAATTTAGGACACAGCCCTAGAGTACAATCTGTTTAAGGTTACCTCAGTTCCACCTCAGCTGCTATTCAAGAACACTCCAGGAGCGCTTAACCCAAAGTCAGGCTCCACTGAATGATTACATTTCCTCCTTTCTGTACAGCGATAGAATAATTAAATAGGATATGGATGTTATCACTGAGTGTCTGGACCTGCTATAAGCTGCTGTATTAATTACCTGGCCAGCTGGTGCAGCTGTGGAGGGAGAGAGATATATAGGGGGGGGGGGGCTGTGTTTGTACAGTATCTAGTGAAGAGTGTTGAAAGCCTACAGGAGAGTTAAGAACCTGTACTATCACCCTCTCACTGCAGGCTCTGTAAATTCAAGACTTAACTGAACATCTATTTCCTTAGTTATATTTTCACAACTTAACCCTGGTTCCAGAGCAACAGGACAGTGAGTGAGGGGACTCTCCAGTGCTCCTTGTAGGGTGGCATGGTAACCCCAAACCACTCTCACTGGTTGTAAAGCACACAAGATTGTTTCTTCTATAAAATTGTCAGGACCTGCATACCCTTAAAACTACAATTTTCTCAAAGACTATGGTGCCATCGTATACAACATCAAAATGTAAAATTATTCTTAACAACAGTCAAACCTTTACCAGGAATGCAGAGATGTAATTTTCACCAAACTCACAAGCTATGCTTCTGTGTATCACATCTGGCATTGACCACACAAACAAAACAAGGCCTGAGGTTCATTGTTTTTACCAGATGTACACAGAGCTCTCTCTCCCTCTCTCTGTCTCTTTGTGTTTCTCTCTATCTCTTTCCTTTTCTACCTCTCTCTCTTTGCCTCTCTTTCGGTCTCTCTCCCTTTTTCTACCCCTCTTGTTCTCTCGTTCTACCTCTCTTTCTCTTTACTCCTCTCTCTCCCTCCCTCCCTCCCTCCCTCCCATGCGTGTGTCTATATTCCGATAAGGCTGTATTGTGAATCTTTGTAGAGTTTGTCTTACATTACTGTAGACCAGAGTGGATATGATTCAGACACAGTCCCAGAGTTCTCCATGATGATGGAAAACAACAGTCTTATTGAAGTCATACCACATCTGCTGTGTTTCCCAAAAGAAGGGCGTCGCCATATAACCATAATTACTTAGATGATGATGATAATTATGACCCTGAGAACAGTGCATAACATACGCATACACAGAGGGACCCATACCTACTGCATCACCAACTGTGTGGGAGCTATCATAAGCCAATGTTACTCTTAAACAGATGGAGTGGAGGTATAGGGCCATGTGTGGTGGTTACAGCTGACAGGTTCCCTGCTACGGCTGAGAGACTACAGCTCAGTGTCACCCATGCAGGCCTAACAGAATGGGGGAGGCATGGAAACTCCTCCTTCATGTTGCCAGTTCAGTCGGTTTATTCCCCCCTCCTTCATGTTGCCAGTTCAGTATGTATGTTCCCCCTTCCTTCATGTTGCCAGTTCAGTATGTATGTTCCCCCTTCCTTCATGTTGCCAGTTCAGTCGGTATGTTCCCCCTTCCTTCATGTTGCCAGTTCAGTCGGTATGTTCCCCCTTCCTTCATGTTGCCAGTTCAGTCGGTATGTTCCCCCCTCCTTCATGTTGCCAGTTCAGTCGGTATGTTCCCCCTTCCTTCATGTTGCCAGTTCAGTCGGTATGTTCCCCCTTCCTTCATGTTGCCAGTTCCGTCGGTATGTTACCCCTACTTCATGTTGCCAGTTCCGCCGGTATGTTACCCCTACTTCATGTTGCCAGTTCCGTCGGTATGTTACCCCTACTTCATATTGCCAGTTCCGTCGGTATGTTCCCCCTACTTCATATTGCCAGTTCCGTCGGTATGTTCCCCCTACTTCATGTTGCCAGTTCAGTCGGTATGTTCCCCCTACTTCATGTTGCCAGTTCAGTCGGTATGTTCCCCCCTACTTCATGTTGCCAGTTCCGTCGGTATGTTACCCCTACTTCATATTGCCAGTTCCGTCGGTATGTTCCCCCTACTTCATGTTGCCAGTTCAGACTGTATTTTCCGCCCTTCTCCATGCTGTTCTGGGTTAGCCTTGAGGTAACAGTTCCTCCCAGAACCACATATTATCATCAAACAGACCGCATGAAGTCATCTCTTTATTGGACCAGGGCTTTGTCCCAAATGGCACCCTTTTTCCTTTATAGTGCACTACTTTTGACCAGCTCTAGTTAAAATAAGTGCACTTTATAGGGAATAAGGTGCCATGTGGGAGGCAGCCAGTGACTGCAGCTTAAAGACACCATGTAGTAATATCATACAATACGATACTCTGTGGTGATGGAGCCCTGTATCTTTAAGATATTGGATACACTGCTGCCATGGCCAATGTACACACACACACACACAAATGTACACACAAACAAAAGCATCAACAAAGGCATGCACGCAGACACACACACACAAACACGTTCACTTCTGTTCTGTTCAGCATCCCCTTCTGAATCACCCTTGTTTGTCTGTGGCTGCTCTCTTCATTTCTCTGCTCTCGGAACACACACACACACACACGCACACACACACACACACACACACACACAGATGAGACACATTATAACTGTTGAAACACACATCCATTCCAACAGTCTGTGTGAATGGGTCATCATCTCCTTTCCATTATTTACCTCCAACATGTGGCTTAGCTAGCTGACCTGCCTGTTGCTGCTATTGTTGCAGTTAGAGACAGACACTAGACTGTTCAAACAAGACATAAATCAATGTTAACCTCAGATCCCTAACACACTACAGTTAATGTAGATCATGAATCAGAACAGTATGGTTATTCTCAGATCCATAACCCACAGGGGACCACTGATAGATGTAGATTATATAGATAATGGATTGTTTCTCATACATTTCCCAGGAGAGCATTCCATCGTCATGGTAACCTAACATTGTCTCTGTAAGCCTCACATCATCATAGCAACCTCAGCCTGTTAGTCTTTGTCTGCATACGTTTGGTAAAAAGTAGTCTACTACGTAGAAAATAGAGTGCCATTTGGGACGTAGACTTTCTGTGTGCTGATGGTGCTGTTTCTCTCCTCTCACTTTACATCCAGAGGTGAATACTAGAAGTGTTTCTATTTAACCATCTATACTGCTGAAAGGCCCATTCTGGACACATTCTGTCGTCTTTTAAAGTAGCAGGGATAGAAACAGCTGCTAGTTTTATATTTCATAGAATACTTGACATTCTCCTTCAGCTTAAAGTATGAGATAAACTGATCTATCATATGAAACTGATCACAATAAAACTAACACTAATAGAGAGGCTGCTTTCTGTGAAGAAAGGTTCACATTTATGAGACCAAAAGTCATAAAGAGAAGGATTCCATTCCTCAAGTCTTCAAACAAAAACAATTTCCTGCAGGAAGGGATCTACAAGGCAATGCTAACCCATGGTAATGCAGGAGCAGGAGCCACAGAGTAATGCAATGAAAGGTAATGCTAACATGGTAATGCAGGAACCACAGAGTAATGTAATGCAAGGCAATGCTAACCCATGGTAATGCAGGAACCACAGAGTAATGCAATGCAAGGCAATGCTAACATGGTAATGCAGGAACCACAGAGTAATGTAATGCAAGGCAATGCTAACCCATGGTAATGCAGGAACCACAGAGTAATGCAATGCAAGGCAATGCTAACCCATGGTAATGCAGGAGCCACTGCATGGAGTTATTAGACTGGAGAAAGGCTGCGGCAGATAGATCCTTTAGAAAACCCTCAAACATCCTTACTCACCTCCACACACACACACAGACACAGACACCCTCCCAAAGGACTTCTCCAATCTGTCTAATGGTTGTTTGATTGAATTACAGCAGCGTGAACATGAAGCAGGCAGCACAGATTGAATCCCACCCCAGATGACACCATGTCTGTCTGGCTGCCTAGAAACACATCAGTCTAGGTGGTAAAACCATCCACATGGTCCAAGCATTCGTCGCTGTGCTCTCCTTTGTACAATATCACAAATTACGTATTGTAATGCATATTGTTCTAGACAATTTGCAAGTAACGGAGTAATTAATGATACCATTTTAAGACAGAACACCTTTTCCCTAACCCAGGTTAATGATGAAATGTGAGACAGTGGCTGCATCCCAGCCCTATGGGCCCTGATCAAAAGTAGTGCACTACATAGGAGATAGGGTTCCATTTGGCATGCACACACTGAATGGGTAAATGCTGACATTCCCAACTGAGAGATTCCTGGGACTCAGGAGTGACCTGAGTTGCTGGGTGAGGAACGTGGTGACTCCAGTCTGTAGGGACTATAACAGTTACAACAGATGGCAGTGTGATCACTGCAGAAACATTAACCAGGGTAAACCAGGTTAATGTTAGTGGGACCCTCCATGGGTCAACTGACAGACAAACTGACAGACAGAGGTCTGTATTTTCCAGCCTCTGTTTCAGATAGGAGAGTTTAGTCAGTTTGTCTGTCAGGTGTCCCATATCTAACAGACAAACTGACTAACAGTCAGAGAGATTACCATGTAGGAGAGGGAATGAGGTCACCGGATAGGAGAGGGAATGTAGATAGAGAGGGGGAAGAAGAGAGGGGGAGAGGGGAAGGAGTGGGAAGGAGAGGTGGAAGGAAAGAGGAGGAAGGAGAGAGGGGAAAAGAGAGAGGGGGAAGGAGAGGAAGAAGGAAAAGAGAAGTGAGAAATATAAATGAGTGAAAGGTCATGAAGAGGGGGTCGTGAAAGGTCATGAGGAGGGGGTCGTGAAAGGTCATGAGGAGGGGGTTGTGAAAGGTCATGAGGAGGGGGTCGTGAAAGGTCATGAGGAGGGGGTTGTGAAAGGTCATGAGGAGGGGGTCGTGAAAGGTCATGAGGAGGGGGTTGTGAAAGGTCATGAGGAGGGGGTTGTGAAAGGTCATGAGGAGGGGGTTGTGAAAGGTCATGAGGAGGGGGTCGTGAAAGGTCATGAGGAGGGGGTTGTGAAAGGTCATGAGGAGGGGGTTGTGAAATGTCATGAGGAGGGGGTCGTGAAAGGTCATGAGGAGGGGGTTGTGAAAGGTCATGAGGAGGGTGTTGTGAAAGGTCATGAGGAGGGGGTCGTGAAAGGTCATGAGGAGGGGGTCGTGAAAGGTCATGAGGAGGGGGTTGTGAAAGGTCATGAGGAGGGTGTTGTGAAAGGTCATGAGGAGGGGGCTGTGAAAGGTCATGAGGAGGGGGTCGTGAAAGGTCATGAGGAGGGGGTCGTGAAAGGTCATGAGGAGGGGGTTGTGAAAGGTCATGAGGAGGGTGTTGTGAAAGGTCATGAGGAGGGGGTTGTGAAAGGTCATGTTGAGGTTGTTGTGAAAGGTCATGAGGAGGGGGTCGTGAAAGGTCATGAGGAGGGGGTTGTGAAAGGTCATGAGGAGGGTGTTGTGAAAGGTCATGAGGAGGGGGCTGTGAAAGGTCATGAGGAGGGTGTTGTGAAAGGTCATGAGGAGGGGGTTGTGAAAGGTCATGAGGAGGGTGTTGTGAAAGGTTTATTGGTCGTATACACAGAGTTGCAGATGTTATCGCAAGTGCAGCGAAGTGCTTGTGTTTCAAGCTCCAACAGTGCAACAATACCTAGCAATACAAAACAATACACACATAATCCAAAAAGTAAAAAAATAAAGAAATTAAGAGTCAGGAATATGAGAAGGTGTATAGACAGTATGGACAGTATATGAATAGATAAGGTGTGTGCAGGGGTACCAGGTAGTTGAGGTAGTTGAGGAAATATGTACATAGGTAGGGGTAAAAGTGACTAGGCAATCAGGATAGATAATAAACAGAGTAGCAGCAGCGTATGTGAAGAGTGGGAGAGAGTGACTATGTGTGAGCGTGGCGTCAATATGCTTGTGTATGTGTGTGTGAGTGTATGTTGTGTGTGTGTATATGTGTGAGTGTGTGGGTAGAGTCCAGTGAGCTACAGCTGGTAGCAGCACTGTTATCTAAATAGTGTAAATAGTAAATAGTCTGGGTGGCCATTTGATTAATTGTTCAGCAGTCTTATGGCTTGGGGGTAGAAGCTGTTAATAAGCCTTTTGGTCCTAGACTTACAGCTTGCACTCCAGTACAGCTTGCCGTGCGGTAGCAGAGAGAACAGTCTATGACTTGGGTGACTGGAGTCTTTGACTTTTTTTGGCCTTTCTCTGACACCGCCTAGTATATAAGTCCTGAATGGCAGGAAGCTTGGCTCTAGTGATGTACTGGCCTTCCTGTGACACCGGGTGCTGTAGATGTCCTGGAGGGCAGGCAGTGTGCCCCCGGTGATGCTTTGGGCTGACCACACCACCCTCTTGTGGGTCCCCCGCGTTGAGGAGTAAAGGAGGGGGCTAAGCATGCACCCTTGTGTGTCCCCCGCGTTGAGGATCAGCGTGGCTGAGGTGTTTTTGCCTATCTTCCCCACTTGTGGTCAGCCTGTCAGGAAGTCCAGGACCCAGTTGCACAGGAAGGGATTCAGACCCAGGGCTGTGAGCTTAGTGATGAGCTTGGAGGGTACTATGGTGTTGAAGGCTGAGGTGTAGTCGATTAACAACCTTCTTACATAGGTATTTATCTTGTCCAGGTGGGATAGGGCAGTGTGCAGTGCAATGGCGATTGCGTCATCCATGGATCTGTTGGGGTGGTATGGGAATTGTAGTGGGTCTACGGTGTCGGGTATGGTAGAGGTGATATGTTCCTTAACTTGCCTCTCAAAGCACTTCATGATGACAGAAGTAAGTGCTACGGGGAGACAGTCCTTTTGTTCAGTTATATTTGCTTTCTTGGTACAGGAAAAATGGTGGACATCTTGAAGCAAGTAGGGACAACAGACTGGAATATGGAGAGATTGAATATGTCCACTCCAGCCAACGGGTCTGCACGTGCTCTGAGGACGTGGCTTGTGATGTCACGTCGGTAGGGAACTAAGAGGTAGAAGGTGAGACATGCCAGATGCATCTTGATCTGTGATGGCCAAGCTGAAACCACATCCCAGAAAGGTCACACTATCCTTTCCTCACACCTCTCTGATTCAGAGGTTGGGTTTAAATGCGGAAGACACATTTCAGTTGAATGCATTCAGTTATACAACTGACTAGTATCCTCCTTACCCTTTCCATTTCTCTCCACTCTTTCTCTTTCTTTTGCTCTCTCTCTGTATGATGTTCTGTATGTGCTGTTGTTACCATAAGGCATTCAAGTGATAATCCAGTTGGAAGATCTTCCTATCTTCTTTGACGTGATAAACCTATCAGCCATTTCTTGACTGTTCATATGGTCTTCATATCAGAAGAGGAAGTACAACCATACTCCTTTGAAGCACCTGTTACACGACTAGCAGCCTGGGCTTGAGCAGCATGTACCTCGTGTCTGGCTGCTTTGTAAACTGAACTTCTGGGTTCAGAGTTTTGCAGGGCCCTTGTCCTGATATAAAACTGTCAGTGTATTTCTATATGCCGGATGGAAGAATCTTTATCCAAGGCCTGTAGTACTGGAGATAGCAGCAGCAGCAGGAGGAGCAGCAGCCATATTGAGATTTCATTAGGTGGCCGGGTTGGTGGTTGAAGGGAGGAAGGGGGAAGGCAGAGGGTGGGGTAGAGGTCAAGGGTCAGAGAGGGGAGGAGTGGATCAGAGGAGAGACGTCATTGGACCTTAATCAGATCAAAGAGAGATGTGGGGCTGTTTTAACCCAGGGGCTGATGGGTAATTGAGTCGCAGGGATTAAGTTAGTGGTGACAAGAAGAAGGAGAGGAAGAGAGAAAAGAGGACACACTTCCTTCACCTTCTCCCTTCTCAGGTTAGCTCTGGTCGTGCTACCTAACAAGGAAGTGAGGGGAAAGACTAACGTTTACTTTGAAGGGGTCACTGACTGTGTGTGTGTGTGTGTGTGTGTGTGTGTGTGTGTGTGTGTGTGTGTGTGTGTGTGTGTGTGTGTGTGTGTGTGTGTGTGTGTGTGTGTGTGTGTGTGTGTGTGTGTGTGTGTGTGTGTGTGTAGGTGTGGAAGGAGTGGAGCTAAGAGAAAAGTGTGGAACTAAGTGAAAAGTATAAAAAGATCAACTTAATAAAACTATCCATACACACACCATCAATAAAGGAACTACAGTCTGAGCTTGAGAGATTCAATCTAAATTCACAAAGGGAATGGTCTTTGAATTGTTTCAACAAGGTTTAGAAAAGGTCTCTAGATGTACTGGTAACTATGATCATTGTATAAGTATGAGGTACAGTATTTCTTTGAAATATGGGGTTAAACTGCTTTACAAGGCTTCAAATGGTCTTTGGATGTGTTATTCTACTATCATATTTACATGTCTTTAAACCAGGGGCTATATAACATGGTAAATAAGGATACTAATTGCTCCCTGTGCACAAGGAGTTGGTTTCTAGGATAAAAATGCACAGTAATGTAAAAGCTGGAAATGTAGAAGGAGTTGATAGTAACAGCTGGAAGGCATGTATGAATGTGATGATGAAGGCATGTATGAAGATGATGGGAGAGAGGAGAGAAGTAACACATGACTTCCCTGTGGTGCCTATTCAATCTCTGCTTTGCTGTCTTTGGTTATTACTGCTTTACTATACTGTCTTTGATTATCTCTACTTTACTATACCGTCTTTGGTTATTTTTGCTTTACTATACTGTATTTTATTATATCTGATTTACTATACTGTCTTTTATTATCTCTGCTTTACTATACCGTCTTTGATTATCTCTGATTTACCATCTTAATGGAAACCTCTGTCATTAATCCTGTCATATATCAGATCTTCTACCATCACTTCTCACATTTCAGTCTGAAACTGTCTCTGTTCTGTGATGCTACTGAACTCAACTGCCGCTTTCAACCTCGTCAGGGAAATCTTCAAATTGGAACATAAGCATTCGGTAGGATTACATGTGGCATGGGAAAATTCCACGATCCTCTGAAATTGTGGACCTCGGTACATATAAGCATCTTTCTGTCTGACGGGAAGTAATATTATGGTCTTGAACCATATTATGTATTTTTTTAAACTGCTGATGCTGTCTTTTCAGAGAAACTAGGGTTAAGGAAATCAAACCACATTAAAAGGACACCAACAGCGCTGCAGAAAATACATGACCATTAATACATGGCCATTACTAAAACCACATGCTCATAATGGTAGCCTCCGGTTCTGTTTTTAAGATATGACCGTTTATGTGTTAATGATTAAATGTTATTTTCTGTTAGAATCTCAAAGCAAAATGTCATGTGAGCATAAAACATGCAAACCGCTCAGAATTGGAGGAGTCTTGTATTTGTCTGAATGCTGCAGGAGAAAGGAAAGCTAGTCACATCTTTAATTCAAAGTGCTCTTTTGGGGCGGAATAGAGGTACAGTGTATGTTCAGACTACAGAGTAAACTGAACACGAGTTACAACAGGAAGAGGAAAAGAGAAGAAAAAGGTTGAAAAGTAAAGCTGGAGTCAGAGAATACATTTCTTATCATCCAAGCCCATGTTCTCAGTTGTGTGTGTGTGTGTGTGTGTGTGTGTGTGTGTGTGTGTGTGTGTGTGTGTGTGTGTGTGTGTGTGTGTGTGTGTAGTAGTAGTCGTGTAGTAGTCTTCTAGGACTTAATCACCACCAGCTACACAACATGTCCCTTTTCCTGCTGACAGCCAGCCTACCTCAGTCTCAGTCCCACATGGACTAGACTACAGACCAGACTAACACTGTCTGTGTTGTCCCAAACGGCACCCAACAATAGGAGGGAGTCTATCTGTGATGAATGGTAGCTATGGTACTGTATACATACATAGGATCTCAGATGCTATCTGGCTATACAAAGCCCACTAGCCCATGGACTGAAGCCAGGAGAGAGCTATATAAGGACACATCGCAGAAGGCATGATACCCATGTGTTACCTACAGTATATAGTATACGTTGAAGAAAAGTTTGAAAAATGCTATACAATCCCTATCCTTTAATCCTGTTGGACCACATAGACCGTAGATTTAGCTATCCTACAAGCCCAGGCAGTGTTTTACTAAACTCCTTTATTCAGGCTAATGATGGATTAGACTGGCTTTCCACAGAAACCCGGAGCTCTCTGGCCTGTGGAAGTGTTAATGGTGGAAAAAGTGAAACGACCACAAAGAAACCACGTATTGTGAGTCCGACCAACCGGAGGAGAAAGAAGGGGAGGGGAGAGGATTAATGTCAGAATCATGGGATCTGTAGAACTCTGGAACTTAAGATAATTTGATGGGTTAAAGATTCTGCTGTCACATGATAGGGTCTTTGAGGAGAGAGAGAGAGAGAGAGAGAGAAAGAGACAGAGAAACATATGTTGTGCCAATAAAGCCATTTTAATTGAATTGAGAGACAAAGAGAGAGAGAGAGAGAGAGAGATGGCTGGGACTGTGTTGGAGGGAAACGATAAGGAGATCAGCTTGAGATCAGTTTGGTCCTCAAGGGGATTATTTCATCTAGAGGAGCGACAGAGGGGGGACTAGTGGACAAACACTCACTCTCTCTCCTCACTATCAGAGCAGAGAGCACACAGCCAGCACCACGGTTCCTTCTCTCCTCACAGAGTGGCTTCAGTGTCATAATAAGCAAAGGTAGAGTGCATAGCCAGACTGGGTGGCTTTGGCCAGGTCATGTCCCCTAGGTCATGTCCCCTAGGACACTGAGGGAGGCTGCGAGGGGGGGGGGGGTTTGGGGGGGTCATTAAAGTCTGATAAAGAGGACACCTGTCATCCAGAACCAGAACCAAGCCTAACCTCCTCGTGACTGTTCTCACGAGCGTTCATCTGTGTCCCAAATGACACCCCTATTCCCTATGTAGTCCAATACCTTTAACCAGGGCCCATATGGCTCTGGTCAACAATAGTGCACTGTATAAGGACTAGAGTGCCAGTTAAGACACAGATTTCATGTCACCTATGGGGGGTTGATATTGTAAACTATGAATGTCTGTCAGGGAGACTACCTAATGTCCAACCGTATCGGAGTTACAACACTTCCATACTGATGTAGAACAATAATAGCCAACCCAATATTTCATTAACAATATTTATATCATGACATTCAACTAATGCACTGATGTCTAAGTTGTCTTTTAATTCCCATCCAAGTTGCCCATCCAAGCAACATCTCTCCCTTGTTAGTGCTCTGCTGCCTGACACTATAGCTGACTGTAGCTGACACAAAGCTTAGTAGCCTGGTCTCACTGGGGTTGTGTTCTCTCAACCTCAGCATTCTATAGGGTTAGAGTGCACTGAATGATGTCTCAATGCTGATCAATGCTGAAGATGCTGGGCTAGTAGCTATGATAATACCACAGCCCACCAGTTCTCTTCATGTTTCTGTGCCCATAACTACGTACAATACAGAGAATGTATCTCTGATCAAGTGTTGCTTGCTGTGACCGCTTTAGACATTATCAGACTTCTGATCGGATGTCAATGTGCAGAAAACAGGGAGGTGAGGGGAGGGAGAGAGGGAGGTAAGGATGGAGGGAGGGAGGTAGGGATGGAGGGATGGAGGAGAGACATATTACAACAATAAATCCAAAGCCACAAAGAAACATTCCCTATCCCTTTCCATCATAGTGAAAAACATTTGACTTTATTTCAGTATAACGTTGCCAACTCACCATAGACAAAATAGTTCCCAGGGAAAACACAGTTCTTTCCTGTCCATTTCCTTGATAGCTGAACACACACCACTGTTTGTATTGGAGATCAAATCTGGCTGTTATATGTGGCCGTGCTATTGTCTTCCTGCTGTGTGGCCTTTGTGTTGGAGGTCACAGGTCAGAGCTGTTGTAAAACACATTTTGCCAACCAGACGTCTCGCGGCTTTAGGCTGCATCCCAAATTGCACCCTATTACCTGTAGTGCACACTGGTCAAAAGTAGTGCACAATATAGAAAATAGGGTGCCATTAGAAACACAGCCTTTTATTCAGAGTTGACTTTAAGACCTTTTGGCTGACTAGCGACTGACTTGGCCTGGCTGTACATTAGATGTTCTTTGTTTTATGTTATAATGGGGGAGTTTGATTAAAACAGGACTCAGTGGAGACTGAGTTAATAAGAAATTCCGGAAGATTTTTGAATTAATCTGGGTTTCTGTGTATGACACCGCATGGTACACATACAGACTCCTCAGTGTAGAGCCAAAGCTCTCGCTGCGTCCCAAATGGCACCTATATGGTGCACTACTAGTGCATTAGATAGGAAATAGGCCCTGGTCAAAAATAGTGCACTATGTAGGGAATAAGACTTAAGACTGGATCTGGTGTACACACACATACTGAAATAGCAGCACTTTGGACCAACACCACACATTAGTTTAGTCATCTGTTTATCTTTGAACTTTTTCCAATTATTACTCATGTTCCCTTAGATCACTGTCACTCCAGAGACAGGGAGAGTATTGTGTGTGTGTGTGTGTGTGTGTGTGTGTGTGTGTGTGTGTGTGTGTGTGTGTGTGTGTGTGTGTGTGTGTGTGTGTGTGTGTGTGTGTGTGTGTGTGTGTGTGTGTGTGTGTGTGTGTGTGTGTGTTTGTCCATTAGGGCTTGCCCAGCTGAAGAGAAGAGAAGAGGAGAGGAGAGGAGAGGAGAGGAGAGGAGAGGACAGGAGAGGACAGGAGAGGACAGGAGAGGAGAGGAGAGGAGAGGAGAGGAGAGGAGAGGAGAGGAGAGGAGAGGAGAGGAGAGGAGAGGAGAGGAGAGGAGAGGAGAGGAGAGGAGAGGAGAGGAGAGGAGAGGAGAGGAGAGGAGAGGAGAGGTACATACTGTATCACTGTACCACACTATAAAAAACTCAACTGATTTAGCAGATAGTGTAAAAACACAAGTTGGAACAAACACACTGAATGTAATGATAACTTGCAGCAGCCAGCCATGTGCAATACACAGTTGGCTCAGTCTGAAACGTAACAAGAGGAAGGTCAGAAGGTAAGGAAACCAACACCACTCAACAATTAAAACTGTGGTTAGTTAGTTATACCACACATACAACATTCACACTGTCTTCCTCTTTTGTCTCAGTTGACCAACGCAGAGCAAAAAAAAAAATAGTTTACTCTGTCACAGGAATGACATAACATTGCTTCTAAAGGTGAGAGTCTACACTCAATCCCAATAAAATGACAAAATAAAGACACATACACATCAGCCCAACGTATAACCGTAGCGTCAGCCATATGCCTTTCATAAAGTCTTGGGTGGGATACATGAGCAGACTGACCCAAAGTAAGTTCACCGAAGGTTCATCACGGGAAACATACAGTAAGAAATCTTCTTGTTGGAAGTAATTCATGTACATAGAAAGTATGTGTCCCAAATGGAACCCAATTCCCTATATAGTGCACTAATTTTTGGCCCTGGTCAAAAGTAGTGCACTAAATAGGGGAATAGGGTGCCATTTGGGATGCAAACTAATATACATTCACGTGGATTTACAGCCTTGGTTGCCTATAAGACACACAGTTGACTAATGTATTAGAGCACCAGTGAGTTAGCTACGGTAGACATGCTCAGCAAACACACACATATCAGGTTTACATTCCACAGCAATAATGGAGGGTGTAGTGTTCAGGAGAGGTCAGCAAGCAAGGAGAGGTGCTGAGTTTTGAAAAGCTACACAATGATCTAGTAGTATTTAGGATACATCCTAAATGGCACCCTATTTCCTTTATAGTGCACTACCTTCACCCACGGTCCGTAAGGATCCTATTTAGGGACGCATCCCACTACTGACCAGGAAGCAGAGAGGTAGACTTTCCCCATCGCAAACAGCCAACAGAGGGAGAGCAGAAATAGAACAGTCTACTCCTCCTCCATGCTCCACTCTAAACAAAAAGGAAATCAAACTACATTCCTGTATTGACGCCAACTCTCTGTAAGGTCTGATAGAGATAGAGATGAGGGGGAGAGAGAGCGATGGGGAAAATAAGAAACAATTGTTCCAGGATGTTTTTAGTCTCCCAGACCATTCTTCTCCACTTCTCACTCTCTTCATCTTTTACTATTACTGGGGAACTGATATGGCTCCCTTTCAACTTCAGTGCACGCACACAAGCACACGTTTCAGCTGCTGTCCCTGAAGGAGGCAGTAGTCATGTGTATGGGCAGTCTACCCACCGCCCAGGGTTAAGCCCCAAAGGGCACCCTATTCCCTACATAGTACACTACTTTTGAACTGAGCCTGATGAGTCCTGGTCAAAAGTAGCGCACTATAAAGGCAATAGGGTGTCATTTGGGTCCTGTCCAGCTCCGAGCAGCAGTATGGAAGGAGATCATTTGTCTTAGCTGCTGTTGTTAGAGTGAGAGGCCCAGGCAGGCAGCTCTATAACAGGGGCCTCTGTCTGGATCCACTCTGCTGGTCCAAAAGTGAAAAACAACCCCGGATTTGACAAGATACACGTGAAAAGCATGTTGTTTAAGACTCAGATTGGGATGCTTTCTATTGTCATACACACTGTGTGCGTCCCAAATGTCACACTGTTCCCTATATATATTGCACTACTTTTGACCAGAGTGCTGATCAGAAATAGTGCACTATTTAGGGAATAGGGTGCAATTTGGGATTTAGACACTATTAGAATGTTCGTTTTAAGGTGTTTCATCTAAAATGTCAAAGTGTAAAAAGCACCAATACCTAAAATGTGGGAAATAGCATTGACTTACACTCCAACATCCTACTGTGACGCCCCAGTTGGTGTTGTTCTACTAGAACACATTAACTCAGCTTAACTCTCTCTCTTCCTGTCTTATTTCTCCTCAACTTTGCCTCTCTGGTATTCACTCTCTGATCGTGTTCCAGAGGAGCACTTGGGCATCGAGAAATGTGTAACAAGATAAATATTTAAACCAATATCAGCACTGAACAGAATGTTACGCTGCTCTCTACAAGAAGCAATGCAGCACATGATCAAATGACCATCAAAGTGGTTACATCAGAGTGCTGCTTCTTCTTAGGGCATGTTAAATAGTGTTGTAGATGTATCGATAACTCCAGAGAGCAGGTTCATGGAAGTATGTGTGTGCATAGGGGAGACTGTAGCGGAAAAACAGCACGCACACACACACACATGATTTCACAAATGCATGCACGAATGCATGCCACCATGCACACACACACAACTCCTTTCTAACCCACTAAAGATAATTAAGTGATTTTCATGCTTTGCCCAAATTCAATTAAGTCTTAAGAACGTCAAAGAAGGACTTACAATACATTCTGAACCACATTAAGAAGCAAATTAACGGCCACACATTCACCACAGTGACAAACTCACACTGATGACATTTTATTTGGCGTATCACTTATCTAGCAAAGCCTTCGCTTTGGTGATTATGCTGAGGCCCACGCAATGTTCTATTTTAATGGACAGCATGTATGCAACCATGTACGTGTATGAATGAGATAGAGAAAAATATAGAGAGAGGGAGAGAGAAAGAGAATGAGAGTGAGAACATGAGAAGCATTGCATTGCCTTACATACAGCAAAGCATTGTCAAGTTGGCAGTTGTTTGAACTCAAAATCACCTGCTTCAGTTTGACAGCTGCAGGACTAAGGGGCTATGCATCTTCTTATACAGCAGAATAGACCCAGGCTCCGTCCCAAATTGGCATCCTATTCCCTATTTGGTGCAGTACTTTTGACCAGAGCCCAACAGAACCAGGTCAAAGTAGCGCAGTACATAGGGAATAGAGAGACATTTTAGACACAGCCTCAGATCCTGCCAGCTAGGAGGAGTACGAGAGAGCGAGAGAGAGAGGGAGAGGGAGAGGGAGAGGGAGAGGGAGAGGGAGAGGGAGAGAGAGAGAGAGAGAGAGAGAGAGAGAGAGAGAGAGAGAGAGAGAGAGAGAGAGAGAGAGAGAGAGAGAGAGAGAGAGAGAGAGAGAGAGAGAGAGAGAGAGAGAGAGAGAGAGAGAGAGAGAGAGAGAGAGAGAGAGAGAGAGAGAGAGAGAGAGGAAAAAAGAGAAAGAGAGAGCCTGTTAACCATGGTTACTGCTCTAACTACTGCTGTTCTGATTGTTCCAGTCTCTATGACAGCTGGAACTCTGCCATATTCTGCAGGTGTGAGATGGAAATGGAGGACAACCGCTGGAAACAGTTTAGCTAGTTTAGCCAGAGTGACAACAAGGGAAAGACAATGTAACCCATGGGGCTCTGGTCAAAAATTGTGCACTATGTAGGGTATAGGGTGCCATTTGGGACACATATTTGTCTTGATTGCTGCTGCTGCTGCTAGCGGTCTGCTAGTCTAAACACGCTGTATAGTAGTACTCCACTGCCACAAATCTCTTTTGTTTTCAGCCACATAATTTCACGAACACTTCCCCATTTAATGATTTAGATTGTCAGACTGTGTTGTGAGAATGGAGCACTACAGCAATCCCACTGCTAATACTACTACTAACATTGTGCCTCCAGCCAACATATTAGCAACGGCTGGCGTGGTTAGTTGAAATCCTGTTAGGAGACATTTTGGCTGTGTCTCAAGTGGGACCCTATTCTCTATAGTGCATTACTTTTGACCAGGGTCCATAGGGCTCTAGTCAAATGTAGTCCTCGCACAGGAAACAGGGTGTCATTTGGGACGCAGTCTTTGTCACAGCGGAGGACAATGGCTTCCTTCTCCTCCTCCCTCTCTAGAGGGACTACATCAAAAGCTAACCCAATAACTTGGCAATGCTTTCTCACGAAGCAGGCAGGCTGTTTAGGGTTAGGTGGACCTGGGGGTCTCCGACACAGACACAACAATGAGATCTGGAAGGCATGGCCAGGGATATGATACTGGGGACTGAAGAGACGGAGAGAAGGGGGAGGGATAGGAGAATGGGAGGGGACTGGAGGGCAGTGGGAGGGATAGGAGAATGGGAGGGGACTGGAGGGCAGGGGGAGGGATAGGAGAATGGGAGGGGACTGGAGGGCAGGGGGAGGGATAGGAGAATGGAGGGGGACTGGAGGGGCAGGGGGAGGGATAGGAGAATGGGAGGGGACTGGAGGGCAGTGGGAGGGGATAGGAGAATGGGAGGGGACTGGAGGGCAGGGGGAGGGGATAGGAGAATGGGAGGGGATTGGAGGGGTAGGGGGAGGGATAGGGAGAATGGAGGGGACTGGAGGGCAGGGGGAGGGATAGGAGATTTGGGAGGGGGACTGGAGGGCAGGGGGAGGGATAGGAGAATGGGAGGGGACTGGAGGGCAGGGGGGAGGGATAGGAGAATGGAGGGGGACTGGAAGGGGCAGGGGGATGGATAGAAGAATGGTAGGGGACTGGAGGGAAGGGGGAGGGATAGGAGAATGGTAGGGGACTGGAGGGAAGGGGGCCAAGCCAAATCTGAACCTAGAATGGCTGAGATGACTGATATTGTCACTGGGCCCGTATTCATAAATCGCATCACAGTAGGAGTTCTGATCTAGGATCCATTTAGGCTTTTAAATACTGATTAATATTATTACAAGGACATGGAGACCTGATCCTAGTTCGTACTCCTACTCTGAGACGCTTTATGGATACATACCTGCAGAGTTAGACAAAGTCACATGGTCTTTAAATAATTTCACATGAACTTTCTAACCTCTTCTTCACCTCCGGATGATGACTGCAGATGAGACCCTATGAGTCATTGAATTCACAGAGTGCCTGTATAGTAGTACTGGAAAGAACATCTTTCAAAGAGCCTTTCACTTTAATTTGACACAGTCTCCTGCACAGCACAGGCTTCCTAACCTCAATCTATCCACTCTTTTCTCCCTTAACCTCCATCTTCCCTCTCTTTCTCTGGCCAAGTCATCTGTTCCTCCAGGGTCCCTTGATTAATTCTCCATCCTGTCTTCCTCTTCTCTTTATCTCGGCAGGCTCTGTCTCTCCATCTCCACCTCCATCTTTGTCTACCTCTCTGTCTCTCCATCTCCACCTCCATCCATTTTTCCCCTCTCTCTTTTCAGCATCTTAGCTCCGTCCAAAGCCCTTACAGCACTTACACAATATATTCACGAAGATTTTCACCTTTTAGTTGCATTAATTGTCACAAATGTCCTGTGCTTTGAGAAATAGAATAAGACCCAAAGCCCTGAGACTGTTACACCCCCTCAGCCTCAGCCCCCACCAACACCCTCTATGACCCCCACCCCCTGAAATTCAGCTTGGCCACTAAGACCCTCACAAACTTCTACAGATGCACCATTGAGAGCATCCTGTCGGGCTGTATCACCGCCTGGTACGGCAACTTCACCATCCACAACCGCAGGGCACTCCAGTGGGTGGTGCGGTCTTCCCAACGCATCACTGGGGGCACACTGTCTGCCCTCCAGGGACGTCTACAGCACTCGGGTGTCACAGGAAGGACAAGATGATCAACAACCTCAGCCACCCGAGCCCACGACCTGTTCACCCCGCTATCGTCCAGAAGGTGAGGTCAGTACAGGTCCATTAAAGCTGGGGACCTAGAGGACTGAAAAACAGTTTCTAACTCAAGGCCATCAGACTGTTAAATAGTCACCACTAGCTGGCCTCCGCCCAGTACCATGCCCTTAACTTCAATATCACTAGGCTGCGACCACCTGGTTACTCAATCCTGCACCTTAGAGGCTGGTGCCCTATGTACATAGAC
>CM042378.1:17311813-17314313 GCA_023634145.1 Thymallus thymallus
ATACAGGGCTTTGAGACATCCAGCATCCTATAATCCCCTGGGCCAGGCCTGCCCTGACCTCTGACCTCCAACTTTCTGATGGGACTCCGGGTGCAGGGCTCAGGACAGGAAGCAGGACAGCAGTGTGTGTGTGTGTGTGTGTGTGTGTGTGTGTGTGTGTGTGTGTGCATGCGAGATCAGACAATGGAGTGCTCAGAGCTTTCTTTTCATCTGTTGTTCAGACAGACTGCTAGTCTTACTTTGTATCGGGGTTCTTAAGTCCTCTAAGATGAGCGGATATGATTTGTTTTATGTCTGAGGGCCGTCTGAGCCGTCTTATCCTCTGTTCAACCTGTGTTATTACGGTCATCTATCCACATTCGTAGGAGTCAGAAAGCATGGAATCAGTGAGCTAGCATGCATGGGTAGGTAAATATGGTTGCAATGTCGGATGATTTTGAGAAGAACCCATACGCTCCAAAGCAATACATACAAAGTCTCTGATCTGGCAACAATCATTCACAATGCATGCATCAGTAAATATGGTTGCAATGAGTGATGATTTTGAGAAGCATCCACACATATACATTCAGTATAGTCCTTTGAAGTCAACCATACATGTTCTCTGATCTGGCAACAATCATTCCCAATGCATGCATACACACTACAGCACCTAGGACACTGTTTGCATTGGGCCTTCAACAATCTGCTGTTCGTTTTCTCTCCTCCTAAACCAAACACAGTGCGGTGACAGTCTGGTTGGACATGAAAGGCAGAGCAATCAGAACCAATGTTGTGCGTACGAATTAGATCTACTCATTTAGCCCTAATTCCACTGTTATCATAGGAGTAATGAGCAGACAGTGGTTTGCGTCCCAAATGGCACCCTACGGGCCCTAGTCAAAAGTAGTGCCCTATATGGGGAATAGCCAACGGTTTCTCCCACAGGACAAAGTGTGTTTCATTTAAAAGCACTGCTGCGTTCATCTCAAAATCAATGCACAGCATTTACAACTGATTCATTTCTGATCTTCCAAAATGCAATTACAGTCTGTGTAAACTGAACTGAGTATTTTCCATTTTAAAAGAACATTTATTCTCTCTCAGGGTTTACACTCCCCCTTTGACATTTCACTGCAGCCAACACATGACAGTGGCTGATGATGTGTGTGTGTGTGTGTGTGTGTGTGTGTGTGTGTGTGTGTGTGTGTGTGTGTGTGTGTGTGTGTGTGTGTGTGTGTGTGTGTGTGTGTGTGTGTGTGTGTGTGTGTGTGTGTGTGTGTGTGTGTGTGTGTGTGTGTGTGTGTGTGAATGCGTTTGTGTGTGTGATGGATGGGGCTGAAGCCGCTAGGGAGATTGTTACCAGATGAGGGGTGTTCGAGCGTTGGCAGCAGGGTGAGTTGGGATGAAGCTGCTACTCTCAACTCTCTACCATGAAGAGGAATGGAGTTGAGTGCAGTAGTGATACCAGGGATCACTCCAAATGAAGAACAATAACATCACATAATCTCATGATTTATCTCAATCACTCTTAATGTTCTTGATGTTCCGGCCATGAGCTGAGCCGTGAGTGGAGCGTCATGACACAGTGGATGCATCCCAGGTGGCACCCTATTCCTTGGTTGAAAGTAGTGCACTATAAAGGGAACAGTGTGCCAATTGGGATGCAGCAAGTAACACATTTAGTGAGAATGTTAGCGGAGACAAAGAGCCTCTTTAGCCTAGTCGCCCAAAAAGAGGCATTATGTGGTTGAACAGTAACAGCCATTAAGAGACAGACAGCTGAGAGAGAAATGTCTCTTTAGAGGCTGGTTAAGTTTGAGCGTAAATGCAACATCAACAAGAGAAAGCTTCATACAGCCATATTGGAAGTGGTGGCTGGTGGAGGTAGGGGAGGTGAGGTGAGAGGTTTTTAATGAATGAAATGGAGGAACTGGAACTGGGACTTGGGAATGGGGGAGCTGGGAATATGACCTCACTGGGTTACAATCGGTGCAACCCAAATGGCACCCTTTTCCCTTTAAAGTGC
Source organism: Thymallus thymallus (assembly GCA_023634145.1). Lineage (NCBI taxonomy): Eukaryota > Metazoa > Chordata > Actinopteri > Salmoniformes > Salmonidae > Thymallus > Thymallus thymallus. The sequence continues at coordinate 17,313,822 of CM042378.1, forward strand.
ACTATATTTTACCAGGGCCAATAGGGAATAGGGTGCTATTTGGGACATAACCAATATGTCCTACAAGTTGTTTCACTTTCCCAACTTTAACATTTCCTTCCTTTTTTGCAGAGAAGGAAAGAGGTCAATGTTACTAGAGCATATTTGAAAGTGCGTTCATAAAGTTAGTCTGTGAGCTACAGACATTTGGTAACAAAGAGTAAGTAAGCTCCGTTTACAAAGCTTTGAATGCACAGAAGAACTGTACACTGAGACTTCAGCAAATTCCCTGTGGTTTAGCAAAATATATGTCCCGTTTCTTCACCGTCTAATTATACAGCATGTGCTTGCCTCATTTTTCAAAGGGAAAAAACAAAAATCATCTCTAACCCCCATCCCTGACTGTACTCATACAGTACTGAATACACCCCTAGCTCCAACAGTAAGTTGACAAATGCAGAGAAATGAAATAGTGCTAATGCGATCCAGATTTTTTGTAACTGAGGAATGAAA